>SCLH01001594.1:37695-53725 GCA_004367855.1 Oikopleura vanhoeffeni | reverse complement strand
GAAATTTGACATTGAGCAACTTCCGGTTTTAGGGACAAATAATGACCCATCAATGATGTCAATGAAATAGTCATCATCGAAGAATTAAATTTTATCATAATGAAAAATATCACGAAAACTAAATTTTCGGAATTTTATTTTTCCGCAATTATTCTTAGAATTTAATCTAGTTTCATTTCATACTCATATTGGGTCATTTCCGGCCATTTGAAAATCTCAAATTTAAAAAAAATCTGGAGAATTTTTCAAAAAAAAATTGACATGAGCTTTTTGAGTTTCCGGTTAAATGCAAAAAAAGGTTATGTGATATCTTATATGGTTCGTCTGTGGCGGCACAGTCAAATCAGTGGCACCTAAAAAAATAAGGTTTAGCTATTTAATTTTTTTTTTAAAGAAAACCTGCATTTTTTTTTGCTTTGGATTTTGCTTAATCATCGTCTAGAAGTGAGAAAAGTAAGTTTACTTGTTTAAACGAGAGTTTTTCTTATTCAAAATGACCTTGTTTTATCAGTTATAAGAATTTGAAAAATTGCCTAGGCTAGAGCTTTTGGCTCATTTTTTTTAATCGATTTTTAACTTCAAAATTCGTTTCGATTCAAAAATTTGAATTTACATACGTATTTATCTGAAAACTCTTAATTTATTAAAATCAAAAAATCTGAAATTTTCTATACCACAGTCTCATTTAGCATTAAACGGTACTAAATCAAATTGTTCTTACCTTCCATACTATTCTCTCTTTCTTCATTAAATAAATCTTTTTCAAGTTCATTTATTCTACAATCTTTAGACTCCAAAAGATCTTGGAATTGGTTTCTTAGCTCTTCCTTATCCTCTTCGACACTTTTTAGTTTATCGCGAAACATTAATCGAAAAGATTCGAGTTTTTCACTTTGTTCTTCAATTGTTAATTTCAGTTCCTCATTTTGAAATTCGAGTTCAGACGGATCACTTTTTTGAGCTGATTCCTGTTCAGATTGACGCAAAGACTAAATTTACAGTTTTATTTTTATTAGCGGGTTTCTATTATAGATTTTTAAATAGCCAAAAAAAGAATTTGTTAATAAATAATATTTTTCTTGAAAATTTTCTATATAATTTTCATAAAAATGCAAAACATATTTGGTAGAGCAAAATTTTGCATTTTTTTGCAATTTTAAAATAAGAAAAAAATGCATGATAAATATACCTTCGCCATGATAGCGCCCTATCAAAGGACCATACAGTATCGAAAAACTGCCTAAATTTTTATTTCCGTGTAGAAAAAACAAAATAATAAAATGCCAAGATTTATGCTTAAAAACAATTAATAAATTAATTAATGTGAAAAAACTTCAACTTTTCAAAAATTATCGCGTATTTTCTTAAAAATAAATTTTCCACGATTATGTGACGTCTGTAATGCATTGAAGAAAAATGTACCTGTTCTAGAGTTTCCGACTTCATCGCTAAACATTCATACTCCTCTAAATTTTGTTTTATTTGATTTTGCAACTTTTCTTTTTCTTTCTGCATAGTATCAGCTTTCCCCTTCAGATTTTTTAACATCGTCCTAAAAATATTTTATCCAAAAATGAACTGATATTCTCACCAAAAAACAAATTACTGCCAAATGTTTCTAAGAGGACAAGCTAATTTTTGTCGTTCTTAGAGGCACCTAGTTTTCAAAAGTAGCAAATTTTTTGTCGTTTCTCCTCTTAGACACATTTGACAGTAGTTTTGATGATTTTTTGAGGTTCATTTACTTACATTTGTTTTTTACAGAAAGTTCGCAAAGATGCTTGGTCCATTGTGTCGATTTTTGATTGAACTTGTGGGGACGCCATTTTAAAATAAGTGTATGGCTGAAAATAGAAAAATGATATTTTTGCATATAATCAGTTTTTAATTAACTGTCACGAAAGATCTGTGACAGGTGCACAAGTAAAGATTTATTTTGAAGAATTTGAGGTAATTAGAGGGTGTAAATTTTACACTAAAACATAAAATTATCATTGTTATTTAAAAATGCGGATCATCTATTTTAAAAGCCATTTAACTCATTGGTACATATGAATTTATGATTTCCCATTGAAGTACGATAAATGGCAGGTTTTTTAACAAATAACAGTAGAGAGCTTTTAAAAGACACCCACGGGCTCCAATTTTGTTATTTTTTTTTCAAAGACGTTTTAAATAATTAAAATGTATTTTAAGAAAATTGCTTAAATTTAGAGCCCATTCGCGTCCCATTAAAATCTCTTTACTACAGTAACATACTTTTTATACAGAATTAGGAATATTTGATCGAAAGATCTCGAATTTTATCGACAGATGCGTCAAGTAAAGAATAATCAACAGATCGGTGAAAAACAGCGCGAATTTTACTTGAACTTTCGTTGTTCCATGAACCATCTTGAACTTTAACTGAAATAAATTATAAAAACTCATTTTTGTATATCAACGTTTCGATTTTATTATCATTCTCAGGATTGAACTTTAGGTAAGGTCGTTTTTTTTGGTAGGCCACTTTAAGGGGTATCTATTCTGAGAGAACCAGACTAATTAGCGACAAACGTTTTTTTGCATCTGAATCTTAACCGAATTTGTAGAGGTGAAAATTTTCTTTTTTCCGGCCATGACCGGTTTCCGGTTATTGAAAAAAACGGTTATATCAGGATTTGCTACATTTTCAAAGTTTTATTTCTGGGTACTAAAATTTATACAGAGTGCATATTTCTCACGAATGTCATGAAATTTCTTCATTCTGTGTATTTTTGGCGACGTACCATAATCATATATAATGGGCGGTGGACATTTTTGCTTGCACTTTTTTTTTTGTAACGATTTTGTAAAAAAAAAGTGCAAGCAAAAATGTCCACCGCCTATATAATGTAATAATGTTGAACTTTGATCGCTGATTCCTGATCACGTGATCAACCTACGAAGTCAAAAAAATTTTTCACTAGTACAGATTCGGTTAAGATTTAGATGCAAAAAACCGTTTGTCGCTATCTAGTTTGGTTCTCTTTGAACAGATACCCCTTAAAGTGGCCTACCGAAAAAAAACGACCTAAGCGAAAGAATAAATTATCAAAGTGTGCATTTAAATAATATAAATCCTAATTTTTGCATTTTAGTGCCTTTTATTAGTTTTTCAGGGTTGTTTTATAATATGAAAACAGTTTAAAAGCCCTGTGATCAAACTAGGGCTACTGTAGTAAAGTTTTGAATATTATCAAAAATTAGTGTAACCTCAAAAAATCAAACCCAACACATGGGCCCGGCAAAAATCTGGCGGCACTTTTCGTCCTACTTTAGGTAGTTTTTTCTTTGAAGGAACCACCCCTATCCGAGACGATTACGGGAAAATCATAGGCGATATCGAGAAACGGTTTTTGCATTCAACTGCCAACTAAAAAAGCTCTGAAATTTTCTCTTTTTGTTTGGACCACCGGTTCACCGGTAACCTGATATCTATTATATAGGCATTTTCAGTATAAAATTTGAGGAATTTTTTTTTCTTCCTGGATTTCCCCAAAAATATCGTTCAAGTAGTAAATGTGTATAAAATCGTAATACAGTATAAGAATGAACCAACATAAAAATTTAACTTTCCGGCTGATATTAAGAAAAAAAAATTGGGCCCACCGAGATTCGAACCTACCAAAAAAATTATATATATAATACCGGTTTATATTCGGTGAACCGGATATTCAAGCAACTTAATAAAATTTATCCATTGAGCTTTTTTAGTTGGCATTTGAATGCAAAAAACTGTTTCTCGATATGGGCTATATGATATAGCCTATATGATATAGCCCATATCGAGAAACAGTTTTTTGCATTCAACTGCCAACTAAAAAAGCCTATATCATATAGCCTATATCATATCGCCTATGATTTTCCCGTAATCGTCATGGATAGGGGTGGTTCCTTTAAAAAAACTACCTAAAGGACATGGCAAAATTTTCTCGAAAAAACAAATCGGAGCACAAATTTGGCTCTCTAGTGATCAGAAAATGAGCTTGAAAAGCCTCATTCTCAACAATAGCTTGAATTTTCAAAGAATAAATTTACAGAAATAGAGTGGAGGACTGTTTGGAAAATGCAAGTCCTATAAACCAAGTGGTCAAATCGGGATTATCAGCTGGTAACACTTGAGTGAGTTTTTCCCAGAAAATACAACATTTTTTTCTTGTAATAATTTTTTCGTCAAATTTCACACCTGAATTTTTGTCCCGTTTCTGACAAAGTGTCATGTGAAAACCGCCGGGTTGTCCTTATAAACGATTTAGGCTCTAAAAATCGAAAAATAGCGCTAGAGAGCTAAAAATGCAAATTTAAATTGGCCTTATAGACGATGTACTTTTCAGACAAGCATAAAAGTTTTAACTAAAATTTCTCCCGCTGCGGACGATAAGCTTAAGCTAAAAGTTTAAGCAAAAATCTTAAGCAAAAAGTTAAAACTTTATAATTTCTCACCTTGAAGTTCACCTTTTCCCAAATCTTCTCTTATATTTTGAGCCGTTTGAACAGATTTACAATTCAACATTACAATATTAGATTTTGGTAATTCTGCCCAGATATTGCCATCACAATTTTGATTAATTTTGTTAACCCATTCTTTCGCTTTTTCATGATCATTTTCAATTGGATCCAAATCATTTATCGAATGTAGACAAACGGCAGCAGCGAAACCTCCTTGTCGCCATTGACCACCAATAGATTTTCGCAACCTACGAGCTTGTTCGATGCTCTCATTTGTACCGGCGATAATGGCACCAAACGGGCAACTTGCGTTCGATATTAATCTTATTTTAAAAACTTTAAAGTTACAGTAGAGTTTTTTAGTAGGGCGATATGAATTCGCCTTTGCGTCAAAGAAAAAAACAATTTTAGATGGTCTTAAATTTATGGTGAAAATTTTTGCGTCCTTATATAGGAGCTGGCAAACTTTCGAAAAAATGTCCTTCCGTATACCTAGGGTGCGCAGCGGTAAAACTACAGAGAAAACTACAGTAGTTGATAAAAATTCATTGACCTCACATGGGTTGTTGACCCAGAAAAAAACGATTCCGGGCAGAAAGAACAAGCTTTTGGCCATCTACTGGTCAGAAGGAGAGTTTTAAAACAACCATTCAGAGCACTACCTTCCATTTTGAGCATATAAAACTCAATTTATCTGGTTTTCAGAAGTAGGGCGGTTATCAAAAAACAATCTGCTACATTTTGAAAAAATTTGTTGGTCATTTCGAAGGACTGTCGGACTCTGATTTTTTTCTAAAAATTTTTCCCAGCTCTTCCCAGGTCCAATTTTTCGTCAATTCGATGACAGATTTCTGGTCACGTGATCAACCTAGGAAGCCAAAAAAATTTCTACCACATATTTTTCTCCAAGGTTTCACGTGCAGAAAACGATTTGTCGCTATCTTGTCTAGTTCTCCCAGTCGAAATCACAATGGTTCAACCGATAAAAAAATCACCTGACCAAAGTCAGGCAATCGCTTTTTCAAAAACTCATAAATATTTTACGTTTATGAGTATTAATTTTCTTAATATGACATTTATTAGATATTGACCGAAAACGTACAATTATTACTCTGCGGTACCTTTGTGATTCGTGAATCTGAGCGTTAGGGGAAACACATTTTTTCAATCAATTCTAGAAAATAAGCTTGGAGTTAACCGGAAGTGAATTAATTACTGTGGGTTTTGGCCAACGGAAATAAAGGAACTGGAAATCCCATTTTGCCACTACATCTTTATGGTCATTGCACTTATGGTCAAAATTCCCGTTTCGTCCGCCTAGAATAACGTTTTTTCGAATTTTCAGAAAAAAATCGTAGGTTTCAGGCGTTTTGTTTGCTAAAAATTGGACAAAACCCACAGTATTAAAATGCCTAAATTGTTTTTTATACAATTGAATATCAAATCTTAAAGCTTTCGTAAAACATATCATCACCGAATCTGTATATTTACAAATTTCTTTTATTTTTATCCCAGACGAAATCGACGAATTAATAAGTCTTGCTCCATCCATATGTATTTTGAAATTATTTTCTCGACTAGTTTTGTATAAGATCTTGAGATAGTCTAGTTCTAAGGGGACGCCACCCAGATAATTGTGAGTATTTTCTATTGAAACAATAGCAGTTTGGGCACAGTGGTAATCTTCAGAGTTAAAATATCCAAATTTTAAAATGTTGTCGATCGATAAACTTCCGTCTTTGTTAGGGTTTACTACTGTATTATAGTTTAATGAAGTTACTGTTTTTGAGATTTTACATTTTTAAATCGAAAAACAGAAATTTAAAATTTATTGTCCGTTTTTTTAGATACCTTGAGGTGAACATTTCTCGGATGAGGTTGGAATTGGAAAATACGTATTTTGTGATCGTGATTTTTTCCAAAATATTCATAATATAATTTTTTTCGAATTCTGTTTTTTTCAAAAAATCGGAATTATGTCCAAAAATGTAAGAAAGATCGTATGTCCCAGTTCCGGATGCAATGCCGAGTACCTAAACTTTTAAGATGAAATACATGTTTGTGCTTTAGTAATATATAAATTTACTTTCGTAGTCACGGTTTTGTTCACTTTTTTATGAAATATTGCAAAATTTTTTGTGAGAGCATTTTCCTATAAAATGAGGTTTTGTCGGCTAAAAATTAAAGTTAGTACTGTGAATAATATTTTTAAAAACTCATTTCGGATCAAAAAATTGTGTGCACGGATTCGCTTATATCAACGGTTTTGGCTGCGCCTTTTAATTAGGGACTGTAGTTATTAAAGATAATTAAAAACCATAACATTTGTCAGGAAAATTTACTATTCAAACAAAACCATCGATCACAAATAATGAATCCAGACATACTTTAAAATATAAATCCAACCGTCGTAAAATATCGCCCAGACATCAGTTTTATTATCACTATTATTTAAAAACTATCAGATAGAACAGTTCTAGAAAAAATATTTTCATGAAAGCATTAAAAATTTATTTTAGTTACACTCGTAAAACTCAAGGTAAAAAAACCTCCATAAATCAATTTTATCTTGATACTCTCGAAAATTTTTCCGTACCAAGAAATAAAACTATAACTAGGTAGCAAATCCAACTACACTGAAGTGTTTTTAGTACGACATTAGTAGTAGGACGATCCGATTTCGGCTTTTCGTGATAAATATTCCTAAAAATGCCTGGGCCGTAATCGGACGTAACTAATGAAATTTCAGCTTCTTTTCGTGATAAATTAATACCACAAAAATACAAGAATTTGCCTTGGTTTAGAGGGTTTTAATTAATAATGAAAATAAAAAAAAAGTTCGTCCTTATAGCGCTCCCGGCAAACTTAAGAAAAATTGTCTGCGTCATTAAAATTCATGGGGGCAAACTTTTGAAAATAAACTTCACTGTATTTCAAGAGCACTTTAGTGAACCCTAATCTTGTTCTGTTGGAATGGCTTTTATCGGTATCCCGCCAAATTGCGAGAGATTTCCCTGTTCAAAATTTCCCAAATGACTCATGTTACCAACCATAACTTCTTCACCTCTTTTTACGGATGCAATTATAGATAAAAAATTACCCATTGTACCGGTTAAAACAAAAAGGGCGGCTTCTTTACCGGTCAGTTCTGCCATATGCTTTTCTAATTTGTGAATATTATAATCTTCGTTGTATCCATCATCACCACAAGAGGCGCTTAGGTATGGATTTTTAAGATACTTCATATTTCTCGGTGAGATAGTTTGGTTTTGAAAATTAGGGTCATTGTATAATTTTTCATACTGCGTGGCGCTGCTGAGCCATTTTTTTCGATTTCCGGTTTTTACTAGACATTTACCAAAAATTATTGTTTTTCGCCAAAAACATCGTAAATTCCCGGTTAAAATCGTAAATTGTAAAAAACTGTTTTCCAGTGCAACGTAGCTTGAAAAGTTATAATTTATGAGTCAAAATTTCAGAAATATCGAATTTCCCAGTTTTAAAGTATCTAAAAAAACCAGACCTAAACATTATTTTTCGCATTTCTTCGGTTGGCAAAGAAATTGTATCTGTTCGTAAATCAAAACCTGGCAATGTAGTGGTATACTTTTCATGTAGTGTATTTGAAGGTTTTGTCGAATATTTCCGCCTACATATTTTACTGTGCTTTTGAAAAGTTCTAAATTGCCTCATCTAAAATTTTTCTTTATAATTACATTCTTTCGTGTCAGCTTTTTTATAATTTGCATGTCTAGATTTAAAGGTGGAGGTATCTTTCATGAAAGTTTTTTCAAGTTTACAATCGAATAAAAAAACAGAAAATTTTTTTTGTGTTAACCCTTGGAAGCTCAGCACCACTTTAGTGGTGCTGAAAATTTTGAATCCGCTGAAATCGGATGAAAAAAAAGTCCTGGAAATTTTTTTATCAAACCCAACATAGAGTTTGCCACGAGGAATTCAAAAATGGCAGTTAAAATTTTCTAGGACTTCTCGTTCAAAAANATTTTTGCAAAAGGAAGCTCAAAACAATATAAAACTTCTGTGGAAGCGTTTTTTTTTAAATTTCGACCCCAAACAAAAAATATGAATTTTTCAAGGTCACGTGAAAAAATTTCCGAAAAAAAATGTGCTTCGATTTTTTTGAGAATAACCACCATACCCTTAAATGAAAAATTAAATGTTTTAATAACATAAAAGATTGTTGCTCGATTTCGAGCACAAACTAAAATATTCATTTGTGTGATGATAAGTTACAGTGTGGAATACTAAGTGATAACGCAGTGAACGTCTCGTATAAGCGTGATGTTAACTCAGTCCGAATCTGATCAAAATGGTATTCATGGGGGCTTAGAATCTCAACTCGTGATAATATCCTTCAGCTAAGCAATAAATTTACTGTCAGTTAAGGTACATCCTTATTTCTAATCAGTAACACAAATATCCACAGGCTAAAATTTTAATTTCTGAAAAATGTGGGACAGTCCCACTGGGACTGTAGATTATTATTTTTTTGACAACATTTTGGAAATTTCGTTTCCAAAAATTGGCGGGATAAAGTTTCATAAAATTTGACCCTACTGGAGTCATATTAGAAAACACTTGCTGTTGGGTTCTCAGACCCTCTTATTGATTGCAAATTTGATCTAAAATTTGCAACTCACGAGTTTGTCATATCAACTGATGCAATATTTATTGTAATAATGGCTCAATTTTGGCCCTCACATGGTCAATTTTGAAATTTAGAAATATTTTTTTAGATACGAGATCCCAATCAAATTTGCGATCAATGAGTTGGTCTAAGAAACCAACAGCATGTATTTTGTAATATGACCCCAGTAGGGTCAAATTTCCTCAAACTTGACATCGCCAATTTTAGAAAGAAAATTTTTAAAATAGTGCCAAATAATAAATTCTTTACTACTCTCCAAATCAATGCCCCCATTGGCTAGGAGAGCGTAAAATATTTGTTTTAAGCTATTTGAATCATGTAGTAGATTCCCACATATTCCAGAATCGCCATTTTATTTTCTCATTAAATCTTTAACCCTTTTATACTCGTTACACTCAAGTGTGTATGAATTGTTTTTTTTGTTTGAGATATTGCATTTATTTTATGACTTTTATAAATAATGGGCAGTTGATAAACCTTGGTGTTTACAAATCGCTAGGCATTTGACTTGGGGGCAGTGTGGAGATGCCGCTGGCACATTTAGGGAGGGGAATCATCACAGCTTGGCAAATATGGTTAATGAGCGACACGTGGGTACACGGTTTGATATCGAATAAAACTACATTTTTATACACGGTTTGATATCAAATCCTGCTGACATAATGAAGATACAATAGATATCCCATGTCTTAGACATTTAAGATGGGACGAAACTATTGTTACTTCTGGTGATCGTAAAACGCCCACTCTTCTTTATATAACTCCCGGTCCAATAAATAGATCCTTAATTTGGCCTTGCGAAGAAAATGGCAAGTTTTTCCAGTATCGCCAACACAGTGCCAGTAAAAAAACTGTAGAATTAATGTGCGTTTATTCACGAAATAAACGTGCTAACTGTCCAGCTCAATTAACTGTTGAGCCGCTTAACGCTTGAAGGCTCCGGACTATTTTCAAAAAACACCTGTAGATTAAATACCAAAAATGCAGGTTGGTTCTGAATGATTCACTTTATAGAAATTTTTTTCTGAAACTGCTGCTTTTTTCAATTTTTGTCCTGACGGCTCTGAGTAAACTTTTATTATTTTGAAAGTAATTTCGATAAATTGCGTAGGTTAGGTTATTTTTTCGGAAAACACCTGTAGATTAAAGGCCGAAAATTGCAGGTTATTTCTGAGGAAGTCACTTTGTAGAAAATTAAATTTTTAATCTTTTCCATTATTAATTTTTGCTCTAACCGTAGTTATAAAACATTTCACATTATAATTCCAAATTTGTTAATCGATAGGTAGAATACCTGTTTACTATTTAGCATGATTATGCTAAGTAAAATACTTTCAAAATAGTTTTCGGATTAAAAACAGCATTTAAATGTAATCCAGTCAGCTGTCCGGTGCTCATGAAATCAAATTTTAATTATCTAACTATCTAAAGAAGAGAAAGACATACAGCATGTAAAAAAAATGCTCAAAATATCATAAAATTGCCTCGCACGAACAGTACATTTATGATAAATGATTTATCAATAGATTCAAAACCTACCCAAAAACTAAAAACATTGGCTGAGTTAGGCAAAATATTTAATTAGTCTTTTTCGATTTAAAAACCCCTTGGTTCACTTTGATGAAAAAAGCATCAAATAATCCAAATTGTAAATTTTTTTTGAAATGTTCCAGATTTGCAAATTTCAATCTCCAGTCTCTTATTTATTCATATATGAAAACCAAGTTATGCACACAAGAAATAGTTTATGAACTTATAAAAAGAGCCAGAGACGACAGCGAGTTGGTTGTCAAGTTGATGATTTGCTGGTTGATTTGAGTATTTGCGAAAAAAATTCTGGTCAAAAGAAATACGAAGGAAGATTTTGTGATAATCTTCCAAAATGTGTCGATAATGAGAAATTACTATTGGGGGGTTTTCAGTGCTGGTTATCTTTTTTGAGTGAACTTAAGACGTTCTGAACTGATAAGACCGAAGGTTTAGTTTAAGGGCCTCGGTGCATTTTGACATATTTGCACTTTTTCAATTTGTTTTGTCTTGATTGGAAACTTTTTGTCCCTTCGAAATTTTCGGATAAAAACTTTTTCAAACACAAGTTGCCACTTTTCAGCTAACTTTGTATAATCTGAATTTCTTCAGATTGATTATTTTTACTTTATAAATCGTCTTTTGAAAAAACGCTCAAAGAACGCGCGTTTGCTATCGAAGGTGTCTTAATTACAGTAAAATTTATTTTCTATTTTGTATTAATTAGGAGTCCTAACATACGGTCCTGTCCACCGTTGTAAATGTATTTAGATTAAATTCATACGATTTTGAGTCAAAATCTAAAATTTAAATTTTTGAAAAAAATCGAAAAAAAACGAAATTTTAGCACATCGAAAAATAATTTTTTTCGTGAGTAAAATGAAATAAATTTAAAACGGTCGACAGGTTGACTTACCAATTGAGCAAGTCTCGGTGAAATAATTTTTTTTTAATTCTTGATTAAAGAGAGCTTCGATGGATTTCTCTCAAACCGTATTTTCATTCAAAAAAGTATGATTCAGAGTATAAACAAAAGCGAAGAAACAAAACGAAAGCATATTTAAATATAGTGAAAGTAGTCATTCCCAATATTTTCAGCTAATGATTCCAGAAAAATAAGTTTAAACAATTTTGAACAAGAAATGAGAGAAAGTTTGAAAATATTTCTAATTATTTTTGACCAAAAATTACTAAACCGTGTCATATGGTTTTTCAAAGAGCATATAAAAAATATGAGGTCACTCAGTCGAAAAATTAAAGTAGCCATTTTGTAGAGTTTTTTTCGTTGATTTGAAACAAAAATTGAAAAACAATTTTGAACGAAAAATAAGGCATTTTTTCATAATCTTCGGAACTTTTATCAAAAATTTCTCATAATTTGTCGAATTCGAAAAGTTTAATTCGAACTCAAAATTTCCTTAAAAAGCCATAATGCACAAATTCGCTAGTTACAAAAGTTGACTGGATTATGATATATCACTTTGATGTTATATTGAGAAGAATATATAAATCCAGTGAAAAGTTTTTCATCAAAAGCTCATATCGGTATCTGTCAAAATGCACCGAGGCCCTTAATGTCATTATTCGAAACAAAATTTTGGTGATCTTTAACGCACGGCACTAGATCTAACGGCAAATGGTTCCAAAAAAGCTCAAATTTCAATTTTTTTAATTGGATTTGAAGTTAATTTTTTCTTTTATTTACAGTGGGTTTGTTCGATTTATTGAACCAAATTTCAGCTTAAAACTTCCCTCGGTAAAAATTGTTATTTTCAGTTATTATATTTCACATTTGGCGACCCATAAGTACTTCATCTCTCAATAAAAAACTTTTGCAAAAATTTAAGCGAATTTGAAAATTCTCCTTCGACGAAAAAGATTTTTCAATGAGGCACGGTACTGACCCTAGTTATGTCACATAACTTATGTGACATAACTTACGTTGTTAATTGTACTTAAAAATATACCACCTATCGACAAAATTTTTAAAAATAGAAGTCAGGAAGAGATTGATTTTACGTTTTTACAAAGTGGTTTCGTAAAAGTTATTTATATCTCACCCAGTGTTTAAACCATGTCATCAAATTATGAGTCAGCAACCATTCCCCCCTTCAGGAATTTAAAGACAAAGCTGAACGAGAAGCTCAACAAGCCAAAGTTTCGTTTATAAAATTATCAAATTTGATAAATATTCATTTATTTTCACAGTTTTATAGAACGTTTGTGCAGATCAAATCAAATTGCTAGAAGAAACTGTAAGAAAAAATCAACTTAAGGTTAGTTAAGTGTAAGCATAGGCGCTTAACAAAATGCTGCGTGAGTACCCTGCGAGTTAACCAAAACCATTAAATGATAATTTATATTTTGAATGAGGTTCGAAAACCGACTCGATGATTGCGAAAGCAATCACTTGTCTTGACAACAACGGCACAAAACCGTGTTTTGACCGGAGGAGTTATCAGCTCCCCAGACAAGTGATTGATCTTGCTGTACAATTACAGTTAATCGGCGGGTTTCTTTCTTTTTTCTTCACGGATGCGAAATGCATCTTTCTGGATACGATGACGGGAAAACTAACTAACAAAATACAAATGATTAAAAACCCTTTGGCTAAAAATGACTAATTTATTTAATTTCTTAAAACGCGAAATACGGGATTCGAGCGAGGAGGGATCCGAATCGGTTTTCGAACCCTCAATGATTGCGAAAGCAATCACTTGTCTTGACAACAATGGCACAAAACCGTGTTTTGGCCGAAGGAGTTCACATAAGTTTTAATCACTCACATAAATAGGTAACGAACGGTGCGAAATCTCAGAAATTGGCCAATTTAACGTGTTGGAGTTAAGCTCTGAAATTTCCGGAGTTAATAAAGTTAACACTGAGTAACATTTTGGAAAATAATTTTTGTTCGGAAAAAAAGACATCAGGGGTTAAAACGTTCGAAAATATCAGAAATTGGCCAATTTAATGCAACAGAGTGAACCTCTGAAATTCTGGCAGTATATAACGCGTGGCATTGACTCGGCAGACTGGATCCAATTTAAACTTACGAAAATAATTAGTTGGTTTATTTTTTTGTGGCTTATTATCGTTTAGCTGAACCAGATTAATGTGTATCAGCTCATAAAAACTAATTTTTCCTCATTGATGGAATATTTGAGTCGAACTTTCATTCATTTTGAATTCGAATTTTCGAAAAATTTAAAGCATTAAAAAAATCTCTACCGCCTTTTTCGTCTAAAAATTTTTTCTGATTGCTTTTTAAAATCTGTGAATTAAAAAAAAATAGCCCACTTTAACTTCTTTTCATGCATGTTTACATATTTTCTGACTGCTGTTTGAAAAATCATAAAATCTTTATTTGTCATTTTTTGTCGACTTTTTAAGAAATATTATTAAAATTTCCGCTAATCAAGTCCAAAAAATTTTATCAGTGGTTTTTTGAAGTCTCCATAAAAAATCAGGTAGAATCACTTATTAAATTTTCTGATATCTATTAAATCGCCGTATGTCAACTAATGAGATGGTCGTGCCATTATCACTTTTGAAATTTACAACACTTGTTTGTGACACCAGTTGATGCCATTTGGCACTCAATTTTTGTTAATGTTATGCTTGCAGAAGATTCCCGATAAAATTTGTGTAATAAGCGTCATTGCTTTTGATAGTCAGGACATTTTTTAAAACTAAATCACAATTGAAGGTCAATTTATTTTTCTAAAAAAGTTGTTTTTCTCTGTTTTGTGCCATTTTTGACCATTTTTCATGAAAAAAAAATAATCATACTCGGGCAACTTTATAAAGTGCAAAACAGTTTAAGAACTTTAAAGCAGAGTATACCCAAAAATGGCTGGAATTTGAAAATGGAGTTCCAATAAAAAGTGGTTTTTAATATTTTTACAGATACTCAGTTATTTTAAAACATTAAAAATATAACCGTTTGCACGAATGAACACTTTAATTAAAGAAAAAAAATTTCACATTATTGCTCTGATATATCGGCGATATATAATATCGCTCTGAAAAAATGTACCAATCTGCCTGATCGCTGCCACCCCCTTAAAGGTCGTCGGTGCATTTTGACAGATACCGATATGGGCGCTTGATAAAAAACTTTTTACTGGGTTTATATATTCTTCTCAATATACCATCAAAGTAATGTTTCATAATCCAGGCAACTTTTGTAACTACAGAATTGTCGAATTATTGCTTTTTTAGAAAATTTTGAGTTCAAATCAAACTTTTCAAATTCGACAAATTATGATAAATTTTTGAAAAAAATTCCGAACATTCTAAAAAAAGGCCTTGTGTATGTTCAATTTTTTTGTCATTATTTGTCACAAATTAACGAAAAACACTCTTCAAAATGGCTACTTTAACTTTTTGCGTAGGTGACCAGATATTTTTTATATGCTATTTGAAAAATCAAATGGCATGGTTTTGTGATTTTTCGTCAAAAATATTTGGAAATATTTCGAAAATTTNGCTAAAAATAGTTGACAAATAAAAACATAATAGAGATAGACGAATTTCTTTATTATAGAGCCAAAAATGGTATTAAAAAGCTTAATACTATCTAAGCGGGGGCGGGTAAAATTAACGGGAAATTAAATAAACGCGCCAACCAATCAGAGACGTTCGGAAATTGCGCAATTCCCCGCAAAATATTTTAATCCAATTAAATTGCTTCTAGAAGCACGTGAGTAATAAATGAGTCATAACAGAAATAATTAATTTCCACGCTCGTTGTCGGGCGCATCATTTTGAGTGTATTCATTGAAAACTAGAACCAAAGTAAAATTTCTTGTAACCTTTTAATCGTGACTTTAGCTCCTTATATTCCGTGCAAACCAGCTCAATATTCACTTTAAGATATGTAGGCCCAATAGTAGGATACCTTTGTAATAAACTAAGTTCACCGATAATTGTCCTTTCAATTGCCACAAGTTTTTACCCTGACATGGTGGAGGAGCGGGGCAGGAGCCGCCTGCAACTAGCATCATGGAATCCATCATGTGTGAGCCAACACCTACCGAATGGGTACGGAACAACTGCCCACTCATTTTTTTTGACTCGTTAATATTTTTTAGATTACTACTCGGAGTGGCGCTTTAGGGAGTGAGCACAATAATTTGGGCCTTTAATAAACTTTAAATAACTTATAAGTAGGGGGCCATTTTTGACATACTTTAGCATCATGGGGGACGACTTTTTGGAGGCATTTGGAATTATTTCTTGGTAATTTCCAGGCTGTATAAAAGAGGTGATTTTTGGTCAAGAATAATCACAAATATTTTAAAAAATTTTCTCATTTCTTGTTCAAAAATTTTCAAACTAATTTGAGGTTGCTACTACCATATT
>SCLH01001594.1:7683-29714 GCA_004367855.1 Oikopleura vanhoeffeni | reverse complement strand
AATTGAATGACAATGTCTTCTTGCAAGTTAATTTAATTACGAAGAAATTATTATTTGATCTCAAACTTATTCATTTTGCTAATCTATAAAAAAATTCGGGATATTTATAAAGTCACTAACGTGACCTAATTAAATTTATGTAGCCTTTTTATTTTGGAATGAATTAAAAATAGGCAAAATGAATTTTCTAGATATTTGTCATCCTGACGTTTATTCTGAAAAATCTGTTTAAAATTGAATATTAATTTTAAAGTCCCAACAAATTAACATAGCGTTGGTTTTACCGTATTAAAACTCTCATATAGTAAACCGAGTATTTGGAAACATTTTTTATTTTTTACTTCTGCCTGTTTGTTTACATCGATGTCTTGTCTTCCATCGGAAAATTTGTGATGCGAAACGATTTTGAGAAAAAAAAGAATTTAGTAAGAAATTGGTTTACTATTGTATAAACTATAAAACGCGAGGCGTCTTATATTATTTAATACATGCTGCTTAAGGGGTGGCATAACCCGGCCCAGTCAATTACGTACGAATTAGTACTCAGTATTTTTTCATGTTTTATAGTTGACCTGACCGATTCAAATTATGTTTCCAGCTTATAAATTTTTTTTATACATTTAGGAAGATTTGGTTACGGTTTCTTTTGAATCGTAAAATTTGAGAAAATCGAGATTATGAATTTTCCGCTTTTTTGTCCCAAATTTTTTTTTGTTTTAATAACTGAATTGTGTGGGTAACCAAAAAATGCCCTTTAATTGTTTCATGATTCCATCATTTTCTGGCTGTTGTGTGTGATTAAATCATAAAATTTTTATTTTTACATTTTTATATGACTCTTTTTGAAAATTATGAAAATTTCCCAATTACAGTCCAAAATTTTTTATTTTGATGGTTTTTGACTTTCATAAAAACGGATTAATTTTTATATTAACGTTCTGGTTATCTATTAAATTGGCGTTGTACTATCGGTAGGATTCGCGGTTATAATTTTGACTGTTGATGAATTTTTCTTGACGTTGCACTCGATAAGTGCCTTCGGCACTGGATTTTTAAACATTTTATGGGTGTTGAAATTCCAATAAAATGATGGGTAATAGGCGCATTTGTTATTTTTTGACCATTTTGATTCAAAGCTATGGTTTTTTATCTCAAAAGTGTTTTTCTCTCTTTTTGCATTTTTCTTGTCTGGAAAAACTTTGTATTTACAATTTTTTGCTGTGCGAGTATTTAGGATCTTAGGGAGTCACGCTGTTGGAGTGTTTAACATTTCTTTAAATTTTCTATGTCGGGTTAAGTTGGAATTTGGTGCCATGAAATGTGTCTTTTTGTTTGCAGACATGAACACTTTTATTTGAAGTAAAATAAAAAAATAAATTCCACATTTTTTTGTTCATATCTACTTTTATACTTTTTTGTCAATAGAATGCGTAGCACTATCCTTTTAACGTGTGATTTTACCGTTGTGGATCGCTTCTAACCAAAAAGTGAATAAAGGTATTGCTCTGAAAAATGTCATTCTGTGGATTATGCACTCCTTCATACCTTTAGAGAAAACTCGCTTTTCGATTATATCAGTGGTTGGTCACAGGTTAGGTAGTAATGGTTTCTTGGGACTGCCCATGTACATTCTAGTCGTTGATAGTCAGTGTTGATAGATCCCCAAGTTAGTTTTGCGTCCGATACACTGTGTTCCATTTTGATTCGTACGACCCTTAGTATGCTAGATTCAATTTCTGCTTAAATGCTATCAGTTGACAATAAATACTGGAGATGACGATTTCTTTATTACTAGAGCCACAATGGTATTAAAAAGCTTAACTATCTAAGCGGGCGGGTAAATTTACGGAAATAAATAAACCGCGCCACATCAGGCGTTCGGATTGCGCAATTCCCGCAAATATCTTTAATTCCCATTAATTGCTTCTAGAGCACGTGGTTAATAATGAGTCCAGACAAAATAATTTATTTCCACGCTCGTTGTCGGCGCATCATTTGAGTGTATCATTGAAACTGACAAGTTAATTTCTTGTACCTTTTAATCGTGACTTTAGTCTTAGATTCGTTGCAACCAGCTCTATTCCTTTAGAGTTGTAGGACCATAGTGGTACCTTTGTAATAAATAGTTCCACGTAATTGTCTTTCAATCTGCCACAGTTTTGTACCTGACATGGTGGAGGAGCGGAGGAGCGCCTGAACGGTCGATCATGGAATCCATTCATGTGTGAGCCAACACTACCGATGGTACGGACAACTGCCACTCATTTTTTTTGACTCGTTAATATTTTTTAGATTACAATCGAGTGGCGCTTAGGGAGTTGGCACATAATTTGGCCTTTATAAACTTTAACTTATAAGTAGGGGGCCATTTTGTTGACATCTTCGCTCATGGGGACGACTTTTGGAGGCATTGGAATTATTTCTTTATTTCCGGCCTGTTAAGAGGGGTTTTTGGTCAAGATATCACAAATATTTTAAAACATTTTCTTTCTTGTTTTCAAATTTTTCAACATTGAGGTTGCTGACTACAGGGTTGTAAAGGGTAGGGATGAAGGGATGAGGATGGGATGGAAGGGATAGGGATGGGGTGGGTTAGGGATGGGTTCTGAGGATGCCATCCCATCTCTCGTTTTATCCCAATTCCATCCCTCCCATCCCATTTATCCTTTCTCTCCCCTTTTTAGATGGAATCTTCCTTTATTATAAAAAGGTTTCCAGTTTTTCTTTATGTCGTAATGCCAGGGCAGTATGTTATTTTTAAGGGGCAAGATTGGTTCTGTCAGTAACGTAGGGTATTTTTTTTTTCGAAGTATTTTTTTTTATTTTTTTTCGGTTTTTTGTTGGTACGGCCGTGGCTTACATTCTCGATACGTAATCCCTGATTTTGCTCGATTTTGTGTGTTTCGGGAATTTTACTTGTGGGGAAAAATGTTCGATGTTTTCGGATTTGTCGGAATGTGATTGGTTGTTTTTTTCTCCTTTTATCTAATTAATGACCTAACTTGTTCACTAATAGCGTTTCACCATTAATTTTGCTTATAGAATAATGGGTGGATTGTCCGCCCTTTCTTGAGGCTGATTATTTATGGAAATGGGAAAAACATATGCAAAAAAATTTGGTCGTCACGTGATCAATTTGCATTTTCGTTTTTTCAGTATTAAAATGATATTGACAGTGCCAATTGGAGTTTTTTGGTCGCCTTATTTATTGAAATTACACTTTGTTAAAAATCTCGAATTATGGTTTTTTGCCGCCAACCTTCATTTTTTCAAGGAAAAAATCGTGAAAGTGCAAAAAAGATTTTTTTCATCAAATTTGTTTTCGAGTCCGCAGAAAATATTAAATTCGAAATTCTCAAAATGTAAGTTTTCCGTTTGTAGCAGTTTAATTACCACGTGAATACCTAATGTGAGGTTCGTGGTATTTCTCTCAATAAATGGCGCGTCTGTTCTCTCTATATTTGTCTGTTAGATTATCTAATGGAATCACAGATATTTTTAATACTACAAATATTCATTAAAAACTCACGTTTTTAAAAATTGAGATGTTTTCTCGATTAATTGAATCTAAAACGGAAAAAATAGCCTATTTTAATTTGTTCATCCATGATTTAACTTTTTTCTAATTGCTGTTTATCATAAATATTTAATTGTCTTTTTTGTAACTATTTTAAAATATTATGAATTTTAGCATCAAGCCAATTTTTTATTTATGCTTCTTTAATTTTTTTAAAACTCAGTTGTGGGTTCTTTGTCTGGTATCTATTGATTTCGTATTTTCCGATGGAAGGGTCATCGAATATCGTTTCTGCAACTTACTGATGGAAATTTACAACCTTGCTTGTGACAACGGTTCTGTGCCATTTGCACGCATTTATAAAAAATATTTTTTTTCTCCAATATATATAACCTGCGGGTTGTGGGATTTACTTTAAAGTCTGGACATTTTTTTATATTTAACTCATTGAGGTCCTTTTTTTCCTAAAAACGCTGTTTTCTATATTTTTCATAGAACGAAACGTTTATTATTAAAGAAATTTTTCATGTGGTATGATTCTCGCTTATTAGAGCATCTACACCGAAATGTCTGAAGTTTATAATATTCGCCTTTAAAAACAATGTCAAGTTGGATGGTTGTCATGAAATGTGGTTTTTGATATTTTAGTACTTTTAGTACTGTTGGATTAAATATAAACTTATATGTGTCCCTGATTTTCAGGTTATTGTCGTCTTTGTCATGCTTTTATCATAATAGCTTAAATGCTGATTGAGATCCCAATTTTTATGTTCTTCGATATTCTTCTGTCGATGTTTAATTTGTATTGAAAAACTTTGCCTGAATGATTAATAAATCGAGGGTTGATAACTATAATTTTAAAATATTGACCGTTTGCACGAATGAACACTATTATTAAAGATGAAAACTAATACAATTTTCAATTTCTTTCTTTCATAAATCACTCCGGAAAATGTACCAATTCTGCCACATCGCTGCTAACCCCTTAGGTATCTGGTAAACTTAAAAAATCTGAAGCCAGCAAATTTTTGTTGTTTTTTTTTCGCTACCCCATTTTTGAATATGAGGAAAAAAGTATCCCATTTTCAAAAATATTTCCGCCGGCCTGAATTTGGTTGTTGCATCACGTGGTTGATTCTTGAAATCAAATTAACTTTTTTTGGGATTTTGGACGAGTTAACTAACACCGTCTTTCTTTGGTAAAAATATGCCATTTTTAGACTTAACTATCTTTTTTCGGGAATATTAATTTTTAGAAAAAAAAATCTCCACAAACGCGCATAAAAGTTTAAAAACTGGTTAAGTCTGAAAGTTCAACATACGTGTTGGTTCTTACCATCGAATTGATGGAAACGCTAGGGTATTGGGTCTAAGTGGGAGAGGAGTTTCTAAAGAGGTAACCTTCCTTAGGCGTTTCTACGCGTTTCGGATTTTTGCTGAATCTTTTTGTGCAAATGCGTCGCATTTTCAGAGATTATTTTTACATCATGAACGCCTTTCACAAATTTTTGGATTGGTTTCCATTTTTGTTTATATAACTGTACAAGCTTACTTCAAATCGAACTAAGCTCTTTCTTTTAATTGCCCGATTAGCAGTCTACAACCCCTTAACCGTTTCCTTATTTTTTTGCGTTCTTTTGTCAAAAAGTTAACCTTGTAGTTTCTTGATTAATTTTGAAGTAATTAAAATCTAACAATATGGGACAAACCTTTAAAATAAACTCAGAGCCGACTACTCTGAATACGACTAAGAACGACTACCACTTTAAATATATTATACTTTTTAAATTGACCAGTATTTTAGGGGATGGAATGAGGATGAGACATTTTCATCCCTATCCCCATCCCATCCTTGGGATGCGGGGATGGTAGATGGAATTTTTTTGGGGATAGGGATGGGGATGGATTCGTTCGGGGTCATCCCTTTTAACCTGGCTACTCATATTCACCGAGATTTAGGTAGATTTTAGAATAATTCTATTGATGCAATTTCAGTAACTGTTTGCAGTAATTTCAATCGATTTTTTCAGGCTCTGCTATTCGGGAAGGTGGTTTTGTTAAGCGTAATTTTGAATTTAAAAATAGAAACCGTGCGTAATGTTGTATTTAATTTTTTTTAATTTGCATCCGTTTTATTCAGGCAATTAAATTTCAATCCAGGAATTGGGGAGATTTCCGTTCGTCGTATGTTTACATTTAATTTGTGTACAATTTTAATTGTTATCATACTGTCACATTTTTGATTGCTCTGTAGGTGGTGGTTGTATGTTCACCTTTCTGCCGGTACATGGAGTATCGAAGAAACCTGGGTGATTGAAATTAGTGGTGGTGATCTTTGTATTTGATCTCGTCTCAACAACAGCTTGTTAAGTTAATTAGGAAGTTATCCCAGACTCAGAACAACTTGTTCCAGAAATAACCTTTATTTTGGAAAATATTTTTTACATTTTAAGTCAAAAAATAATTATTTTCCGTATTTTGAACTTAGGTAGGTTTTTTTATTTTTCGGCTTGGCCTGTCTCAACGCCGGACAGAACTAGGACAGTTTCTTATTTTTCTGTCCTGTCCTTTTTGTCAATATTTCTGAAATTACTCCCATTCCACACATCAGCTCGCCTCTTCTGGCGCAGTTCTAGGTCACATAATGGATTTCGTCAAGGATGGGAGTACAGTATAAAATAAGTTTTGATAAAATTGAACATAATTAATGTTTGTTTTTATATGTTGACTTTCCGCATTACCTTCTCGCGATTCTAACGTTTATTTTTTGTTATTATCCTCTCTTGAACAGCTAAACTCCAATTTGAAAAAAACTATTATTATTAATTTATCTCCGGTTAAGCAATCAATCGGACCTATACATTTTCCGACTACATGAATATCCCGTGTGATCGAATGTATCACATTGTATCCGACTTGAATGTTCATTTGGCTCTCTTTTAACTAACACATTGGAAGATGCGGGTTTGCTTTTATTTCGGAAACAGTTGATCAGAAAAATGTGGCATTATTGCTTTGTTCTTTTTTGTTGTGAAATATTTCATACCCAGCTGATATCTGTTATGTCAATGATTCTGTCTTATCCCATTTATTGCAAAGATTCTTTTTCCATCCAATCTCTTCATTGTTCTTACATCGAATTTGAGACACCAAGAAAATTCGGTTACTAATGTAGTAGTGGCGTGGTGGATGTTCCCTATCGTTACGGGGGTCCTGGTCCTTGTTACTAGAATTTTTAGCCAAAATTTTTTATTTAATTGCTTTGCTAACATTGCTCGATTGATCTTATATTAGCTAAACGGGCAACTATCTCGTTTAACTTGATTAACAATTGGGTCGAATCCGACGATTGTGACATTTTTAGAACTAGTATTTTACATTTCCTTTTTTAACTTCTAAGAAAAAGATAAACAATTGATCGATAACTATTTTTTTTTATTTTATTTTTCACAGTAGTTGTGCTCAGTTTGAGTATCTAGACTGTTTCGCGAGTTGGTGTTTTTAAGCGATTAATAAATTGGCTTACTAGTAAACAGGGACAGGGCCCCGTAATTGCTTATATTTTTTGCTTAGATCAAAATTGTACTTTATTTAGGTTGGACTAAATCATCACAATGGTCGGCCATCTTTTTAATTAATCAGATTGTGAAGATGTGTGTACACACTTACCGGTTTAAATCTTTGACAAGTTTCATTTTTTTCGTCGATATGTTTTCGTCAAAGTTATTATCATGACTTTTTGTCTAGTTTTTTCGTCGCTTCTTCTTAATTTGGAGCAGAATGTTGAAATATAAATTTCCATGTTTTATTTGTTATCGCCGCGAAATAGGACTGGGTGGGTTCACGTCGAAATTTCTTTCTTTAAGGGCATAACACTGCGGATCAACAGTGTTATGATACACCTCTTTTATCAAATTTAATAGAAACATTTTTGTTTGTAATTTGAATTTAATTATTTATTTAATTTAATCGTTCAATTTTTGACAACGATGATTTTTCTATTAATTTTGATGTAAAGAGGTTCGACAAAAAAGACAAAATGTTTTCAAAGTATACATGTAAGCTGGTAGTTATATTATAACGAAACTCCTGAACTATAGCTGTTTTAGCCTTTTTGTATAATTTGGCCTTTGGGAACGCGTTTCGTTAGTCTTAGATAGGGGAAATGAGCAGAGATATTTAGTCATAATAATTTAAAAAATTTGTATCGCTTGGGATTTTTTCGGGATAGAGAAATTTGTTTAATTATGAGTTTTTCACAAAATTGGAACATGTTTGATTCGGACCTTTATATTTTTAGTTCATCTCTGACTAGTTGTGCTCAGTTTGAGCTATCTAGGACTGAATGGTATCGTTTTCAAAGCCGTTATGTAAAATTTTGGGCTAAAAAACTAAGCTTATACGGGTGTTAAGTTCCTTCTTTTTTCCAAAATGGTTTACACTTGATTTGCCGCCGTTTTGATTGGTTGTTGAGACATTTTGCACATCAACGGCGGTCAGTGTAACGTTTGGGAAAAGAGGTAAACTTCACCCTGTATGTTCGTGGGGTGTGTATAGATTTAGGACGGTTGGTATTTTGTAATTAAATTCGGTCCTTTAGTAATTGCAGAAACATATCGTATTTCTTTCTAGTACCATTTATATTTTGGAGAAGAGTCTGTTTCAGCAGGACTATACAATTTGTTAATGCCTATCTTCTCAAAAAACTTGATTGTCGTTTGGTTGTTTCCAAGATTTTATCTTTTGGCAGGGTGTTTGTGTCAATCCATTTATAAGATTGCTCTTTTTCACGATAGTCTCCACGGAACTTTTTTTGGATTTAATTATTTCAAGTGTTGTGAACGTTAGCGTCTAGCTCAAGTGGCAAAAAAAGAAAAGCGCAATTTCACTATTTCGTCTAAAATAAAGAAATATTGTTTTAGGGTTGGTGGTTCCTTCTTTTTTGAGTTCAGTGACATCAATGCACCATGTTTTTTCAAGCACAAAAACAATAAGTAATTTTGAGTTTTTTCAATTTTAGCTTTTTATAGGATTTTATTCCGAGACTTTAAAAAATTCTATTTTGTGTTTGAGGTCGAAATTCGAAAAGTTCTCAACGTTCGGTTTGTTTTGCACTAGCGTTGCAAAATTTGAGCGCATTTGAAATTTTAACCCGGTCTTTTTCGTGTATGTCAAAACGAGGGTTTTCGTATTTTTAGGCAAGCATTTATTGCCAAAACGCTTCTCAGAGTTTTGTCTTTTATTTCGTTATGTCACATACGGTTTATTTCAATCCCTTGGGAGATGTTTTTCGGTTTGACATAGTGCCTTGTACGGTTTCGTTGGAGTGTATCAACATTTGACTTTTTTTTTCGCGTTCAGCTAGTTCGATTGGATTCATTTGCCTTTAGGAGTGTGTGTTTAATTCTGGTTCGTCTGTTTGTACTGTTTAGTAGTACCAATGTACTAGACCCAAACCAGAATTTAACATATCTTCTAGGGGACTATGCTAAAGGCCTATTTGATATTTAGATATCGGGAATGTCAATTAGGACCACCGATCCTCTAAATGTTCAATTATTTTATTGTATACCAATTCTTTAGTGGAAATTTTTTGTTTGAGTGCAACTTATTTTTTCAGTTTACGTGATCGATTTTTCTGTTTCGTTGAGTCGAAATGCAAAAAATTTGTGCGGATATTTTTGTGGTGAATTTTGTTTATGTTCGTAATTCAATGTAACAAAGTCACATCGACAATGACTGTATTGGGTTATATTACATTGCGTATTGTCAAAAATTTCATGATTATTCCAAATGTGAATATGTTTTTACTGTAATATACACACATTCAGCAGAAGCTTTGGAAATTTGTTGACGCGAGGTCAGCAAGTCAAAAATTAATCCTTTGAATTTTCCGTTAATTTTAAAATCCGAACCTGCATATAAGCAGCAGCCAATGATCACCAGTTTTGATTTCTTTTTATATATTTGACGCCTGGTATAGCATTATTTCGTTTTTTTGAATGCTGTGAATTTGTTGAGTTTTGTCAATTCTGGGGAGAGCTTTGATATATTTTTTGATAATAAATTTTAAAGGTCACATGGTTCGAAAGTAATTGATCAACTCATCGTGAGTTTTTTATTTCATTTTAATATTTTTTTGGGAGATTTTCATCGTTTGAGTGACTCGGCGTTTTATACGTGTTTAATCTGTGTCTCGTTTTATGCCAAGAGTGTGCATTTCGATGATCGTATGGTCGACCTTTCTTACGTTTCTGAATTGGATATATTTACTTTACTAGAACAAAATGGACGTCGTATTTATCATTGATTTGAGTTGGTGGCGAACAATTTTACGTTTGGGGAATAAATTTAGCTAGTGTTTGTTTCTTTTCCACTCGTTCTCTTAAAATTATTACTTCTCCAATAGCGCGTGTTGGTCACTAATGTTGTCAGTGATGTCTTTGGTTGTTATAGGCAGGGTGCGTGATATTGGGACGCTCCAAGTTGGATCGGTGTGTTATCTTTTAGCATTTACTCGCCCTTGTGGATTCGAACGCGCTTGAGGAGTGTTAGCATTTTAAGATGGATTGGTTTGGAAGAGGTATGGCTAACCTATGGTTATTTTGCTTCTGGGTAGCGTTGACTTTTTCACCAGAGTTTGTCCCCCCAATGTAATTTGCTTGCCACTGAAATAATTTTTGTCTAAAATACATTTGATTTCGCCAAACTGTAGAAAAATATATTGTTTGATAAATCGATTGCCTTATTCTTGTTTCTGTTAGTTAAATTTCGCAATCAGGATTTATCAAAGCATATTTTATTTCGATGGAAGACTTCAAAGTTCAACGTGATTCTGTTTATGTTAATTTATATTGAATCTGTCCAATTTGCACAAACTTTGGACATCCTCTTAATCTAACAGCAAATTTTGTTTTATTGTTAAATTGACAAAAATGTAAAGTTTAGCTGGATTCATTTTATTTTCTAAGTATTTTATTTACTATTATCACTTTGTTACCTTGTTGGATGGCAGCGGTGTACTTTTTTCAATTATTTCCAGTGTCCAAAAGTTTTTGGAGTGTTCGTAGTTTTTTGAATTTTATTTCGTTTTGTTTTTGTCGCATGGTACCATTTCATTTTATCTATCAGTCTCGTAAATTTATTAAATCGATTTTTTCTCAAAGTTGTTCCGTTTTTTGTCTGATTTATATTTTTTTCCTAAGCATTTAATCGTGTGTCGCAAAGTAATTCTAGATCAGTTATATAGAGAAAAGTGTGTTCAAAGCCACGCGTGGCTTCGACACTCGGAGTTAAAATGCTGTATCTCTATGCGCGTGTTCGCTCCTAACCAATGTTGTTTAGTGATGTTGAGTTGAGTATAGTCAAGGTGCTCACTATTGGCCGCCAGAAGTTGTCGTGCGTCTCAGCATCCGAAGCCTATCAATAAGCACTAGTGGGATTCGAAATTGCGCTTAGGATAGAAGCATTTTTAGATTGACTTGGTGGGAAAAGGATATATTGCTGAACGCGGTTTCACCAAATTTTTTGGTTCTCTTTTTGATGGTTTTTGCTATGGCTCGTAAGTTGTCGAAAAGGTTTTATAATCGTGATTATTTCGGTGTATATCATCTTTTTGCCCGGTGTTACCTAACATTTTTCACGGTGATTTGTATAGCGTTTTGACTTTCGTAGCTCTCCTTGCGTTGTGACCTGAATTGAAATATTTTATAGGTGCATTGTTTTTCGTGGACCTGTTTTTTTCAAAGGGTTTCAACAATCTCCACACAGTTTCAGAATTAGTTTATGGGCAAACAGGTGTGTATTCCGATCCGAGAACTATCTCGTACTTTATTAGCCTAATACATACTTTTTGTATTTCAAGGCTTTTTTGATTCAATGAAGCCCAAATTTTCTCCACCTACGCATATCATGACCGATTTAAAAATGATCTCAAATCATCAAAAAAGATGCATTTGTTCAAGCGATATCTTTTTCCCAGCGGAACTCCATCTCAAAAACGTTTACTATCTCTATAGCGCGTGTTAAAATACCACTGATGTTGTCTAAGTGATTGCTTGAGTGATTACACATCGATCAAATTCAGCGGCCTCAATATCAAGCACCTTTGCCTATAATCATACTCAAGACAAGCATTTAGACAACATAAGTAAGTCCTTGACTTAATTTCCATAAAAACTGTCTCAAATACATTTTTTTATAATGTTTAAAACATGTTTTTATAAAAAATTAGTACTTATTGACGTTTCGGGTTTTCCATTTTCAAAAGTGAGAATAAAATAATAATACAGTTGTGAAAAGTTGGTTTGAAAAGCAATTTGGTAACTTGGCCTCAGTTTCGCAGAATTAAAGCCAGATACATGTTTGACATTTTTTATATTCCGAGCTCGAGTAGATTTGACAACCATCTAAACTTGAGTTTTTAGAAAACCGTCTCATTATGATTTCTCAACGTTTAACCAAAATAAGGCTCTAACATGATCAAAATTTTATGTAACAATTCGTGGTTATTACTCAAAATTCTCGTCGGACAAGAAAATGTCTCGTTTGTTTAAGAACGCAGCAAAAGATTTTTTTTTTAATATTTAAAATTTTTAGTCTCACCAAAGTAGTTTCAGCAACTTTTCTTGTGCTTTGTATACTGTTTTCTGAACTGAATTCTGAGCTATTGTCGCTGAAATAGCTCGTGGATACGCTACTCGTGGGTAACCCTGCTTGAACTAGGTCTTCTGTTTCCATAATAACTATTTCTGGGGAAGGTGTTCTCAGTTTTTTAACAGGAATTGGCTTTTTTACAACAATTGGCTTCTTAACAGAAATGGGCTGTTCCACAATTTTTAATTTTGGTGAAGGAGTTTTCGGTTTTTGAACAGGAATTTCCTTTTTAACGACTGTCACTTTTCGGGCCATTGGCGTTGGTACGACTTTACTTTTTAATACTGGTTTGGGCTCCAATATTGACTGTTTTTTAAATACTGGCTGTTTTTTTGTAATCGAAGGACTAGGTTTCACATTTTCATATAACTTTCGTCGAAATTCGTCTGGCTATTGAATAAATGAGTTGATAAATATTTTAACCTGACAGTTTAAACTTACAGTTTTAATTTGACGAACAGTATAATTGGATGATTCGAACGTTTTATGTTTTTTATGGTGTCTGACATTTTCTTTTTCCTCGGTAATAGCTGGCTATAAGAATTAAATTTAAGTGAAATTGTAACATGAACATATTATTTCAAATTTTTTTAAATATTTTGATATTAATTTGATATCCCTTTAGGAAGAAGGTTGTTATTTTCTAATTTGGTCTAGTACATTATGTACGTTAAGTAGTACGAATGTACCAGACCAAACTCAGAAATAACAACCTTCTTCCTAAAGGGATATAATATCAATGATATTCAATACATGATTTAATATAATTCAATAATATCTTATATCCCTTTATTGCCCTTTGGTAAAAATTTGATCCGATAACGTTTTTCCCTGAGATTACTGAAATTGTTTAAATTTAAATTTTTGATAAAAAATTGGAAACAATTGTCTGATTCTGACCCTGATTTTTAGATTTTTTAAATTTTTCTCCAAATATTTTTGGTCAGTTTGAGCTATCTAAGAACTTAATCGGATTAGTCGTTTTACAAAGCCGAATAATATAAATTCCAGTATTCGTTATCAGACCAAATCTTTACCAAAGGGCAAATTGCATTATGGAGAGATATTATTCAATATTAATCAATATTAACTATTATGTATTACCACCATTCAATATTATTATATATTAATCAATTTAATTTGATATTTATTGATATTATTCGATATTATTGAATCTCATTTGATATTATTCAATAATATTAAATATAATTTGATATTATTAATTTATTTTTAAATCGAATAAAATAGTTCTAAACGCTATTTCACGCCCTGGCTCCTGATTTATCAAATGGCTGAAATTCACAGCTTTAAAGCCTGCTTATTGGCCAGACTAGGAGAGCGTAATAAAGCGTTTCAAACTATTTGAATCATGTTGTATTTATTAAAATTTATACAAAATTACAAGTTTATATTTGAAAGTTTACCGTATTTATTTCAACTGTTTGGGTCGATTGCTTTTTATTACGTTTGACATTTTCTTTTTCTTCGAAAATAACTGGCTAGAAAAAGTTAATAATCGTGAGATTTTAATATATGTTAATAACAATTAGTCCAAAAAATGAAAAATGTTTTACAAAATTATTAAGTTAACTCGTAGACTCGATTTTAGCCAACTATTCGCCCACACCATTTAATCGCATTTACGACGCTTTAATCATTAATGACAAATCAGTATAAAGTTATCATAAACTTGAAACAAAATACTGTGCGTTTTTTTTGAAAATTTTACTGTATTACATTTGCAAAATTTTAATCACAAATTAAACCTTCATCGTGATCAGAAAAAATTCTAAAACATTTTTTCATTACATCATACCCGAAAATGATCACGTGACCGTATATTAATAATAAGGTTGGTAAAAGTAGTATGTTTTTTTCCAAAAAGCTTAAATCAATTTTTGAAAGAATGAAGTGTTCTTTAAAGTTTGTTAAACTTTTCTCCAAACACAAAGTCAAAGCGATCACGTGACCTTCAAATAGAAATAAGGTTTTGGTGAAAGTAAACAATAGTGATCAATAACGTCGTTATTTTTGCCAATAAACACTAATTAAGAGTGTAACATAATAATATTATCCTAAACACGTCACGTGATCTTATTTTCGGATAATAAGGATTTATCTATGACATATTTCAAACCTATTTTGAATTATTTCTCACCTGATTTATTCGACTTTGGTAATGAGAAAAATGTCTAAAAACTTTGAAGTTGACCCTGGAATTTTTACGTAATTGAGTACTTTCTTCAAATTACTATATATTGACTATAATGCCTTTTTTTCCAAAATACTCAATCACGTGCAGACCCTTCAAGAATCGTAACGAATTTCTAAGACTTCTTTGCATATAGTATGCCTCCAGTTTAAATAGAGCATTTTAGAAGTCATAGCGTTCGAAATGCTGATTACATAAGAATGCGTAGGCGAGAAGAAGGTGAATATTATATAATACCGATGATGTTTTTAATTTCAAGATTCTGTTGTATTATTTGTGAAAATTGGCCTCCGTTAAAATAGAGCATTTCTAGAAGTCAAAACTTCCGGAACATTACATAAAAAAAGGAGGAGTTCGTGCGTAGGGTGAGGTTCTCTCTATTTTCAACACAAGAAATTAGATTCAAAATATTAAGAGTCATATACTAGAGAATTTGTAAAAACATATAATTATTTTTAGACAGACCGATAAATCATTTAATTTATATGAGTAATTGCAAAATAAATTAAGGTTTAATTTCATCATTATTGCACTTTATAGTCGAGTATAGTAAATTCGCAACTTTGTTTTCTATCCTCATTAATGCCTTTAAATTCGTTTAATAAATTTTATTTGTTATTCATGTATGTACAAATTGGCCTGAATATTATTTTAAGCTATGAAAATAATGTGATAATGAAACTTTCTTATATGGCCGATTAAAAAGTGAGCGACAGTTGGCTAAAATCGAGTCTGGTACAGATTCTAAAGTCTACGAGTTATATTGCGCTTAGTTATAAATAAGTCAATATTAGCCTCTTAGCAAAGCAAAACAATCGTTTCTTTCATGACACCCCTGAATGTATTTATCATTTTGAGTGCGACTGTAAAGCCGGTTATAGGCATGAGTCCTCGACCCCTTCATCACCGTATTCATGAACACGGCCAATCAAGTAGAGGTGGTGAAGTTTTTGCTCACAAATCCAAAGGTGAAGCTTTCAAGAAAAGTTTAGCGAAAAACAAAAGAGATAAAATTTTAGTTATAAGTTTGAAGTGGGACTGTACGTGTTCGTATATTAGGCGGTCTTTTTGTGCTGGTTTGAGATATTGAAATGAATCATCTCAGATAATTCATTTCAATATCTCAAACCAGCACAAAAGGACCGCCTAATATACGAACACGTACAGTCCCACTTCAAAATTATCACTAAAAATTTTAGAAAATATTTTGAGCGTTTACACACTGAGGCATATTTTATTCAAAAAACGCCCCAGTTTGAACGTCCAATTAGATGAAAATTTCTTCGAGCTTTTTTCAAAAATGGACAGTAAAAAGAATATTGAAAGCCCTTTCATTCAAATATTTAAAATATTCTAGATCTGCTGAAGTTCAAGTCGTGTTATTTTTTCAGAACTTATTTCTTACTTTGGAAAATGGTATAAAAAACCGAAACGTTAGTAATAAATGAATATTTCAATATATTAATATGATTTTAACATATTTTTTATCGTATTTAAATAAAAAGTTCATATTTTGAAAGCTTACCGTATTCATTCTACTTGTTTGTGTTGCTTGAGACATAATAACTTTCGTTTTTCTAGCTGCGCGTTTATAAATATGTTGGTTGAGATCGGTGAATTCAGATTTTCGAACATTTGATTCTTTTTTGATTTCCATTTGTCGACTTCTTGACCGTTAAAAAATTTGTTTAAATCGGGCCACGGATTGGGAAATTTTAAATACCGAGTAGGATCGGATTGATTAACTCGCAAAACATCGAATCAGATTGGCCGAAAAATTTGGACGACATGTATGATTGGTCATTAAGCAATTTAAATGTGTACAGTATGTAAAAAAATTGTTCGAGACCAACAAGGGAAATTTCTTTGGATCAAAACCTATAATTGGCAGGAGAATTAGTTTCAATCCAGAGGAAATTGGAGCTTTTGGTATCGAACCATTTTTTACATACTGTAGGTGTTTAAAATATTGTGACACGAATTTTAATCAACTTTTATGATTGGTATTTTCCAATCACGTGGTTAATATGAAAAAAATCACATGCAAAAACCTTTTGTAGATATCTTGCCTGGGTTTTCTGAAAGAAAACTTAAAGTGACATATATTTTGAATATAAGTAAGAGAAAATAAACATAGTGCAAACGTTAGCGCTCTAGTCACTATAGTCTAGTGGTTTCTGGCTGTCGATACAAAACTAGGCTGGAAGTGCACGAATTAATTCTTTATCGTAAATCACCTTGATTTGACAAATAATCTTGGCGTGATTGGTTTCTCATGAACGTCTGCTAGACTTGGAGCATAACTGATATTTATAGACATTTCTGACATCGTATCATCCTCATCCGAAGAAATTGGTGGTGCCGGAAATGGTGATCGCTCGATAGATTCGACAGATTCAATCATTATAGGTGCTTCAAATGATATATCTGCTGGAGAAACTGATTTAACTTTAACCGGTGAAACAGATTTAATTTTTACCGGTGAAACAGTTTTGATTTGAACCGGTGAAATAGATTTAATCTCATAATTTTGAGACATATAAACTTTATCTGGTTTTGACTTTCTGACATATTTTGAGGGATCTTTGATTTCTCGAATAATTGGAGTGCCAGATGTGTATGTTCTATCTGGTTTGCTTAATGAACCGTAGCGATATTCTCTTTCGTAAGGGTTTCAGTTTTTGATCAATGATAGCATTTGAATAAAAGAATCCTGCGTCAGTACGAAATTTATAAAGACACACACACACACACACACTCGCGCTAAAATCTAGCTGACTATCCCCTTTGCACACTTTGCTTAAGATCTCAGTTCTGTGTGATAACTAGCTGGCAAAACTAGCTAACAAAGTGGGCTAGAATAAAAAGGAAATTGAATTGGATGCTTAATAAATTATTTGTATCATACATTGTATGGCATACAAGTAAATTCATTTAAAATTCAAAGTTCCCTTTTTTGTGTTGTTATTCCATGTTAAGGTCGGTACAAAAAATTGACTGATAAAGTTCACGAACAATGATATACATGTACATGTTTGATTCTATGACAAGATGTGTAATAAACTTTTTTTGAAGACGTTAGTGTCAGAGTTTTATGATAAACATGAAATTGATGAATATTTTCAGTGTTTCTAGACTTCAAGCTCACATTTTTTTTCAAGTTTACGATAAAATCTATTTTAATGATAATGGTTGAAATTAGGCTGCCAGCTTGTCACGACGGGACAGTCTAGTTGGAAATTAGCAAAAAATTCGAAAAATTACCAAACAAATAAAGTTAATATATTAATAATGAAGCGGTCACAATATTAATTATTTAGCGGTCCCAATATCAAGCACTCTTGCCTATAGTCATACTCAAGACAGTCACTAAGACAACATTAGTGGAATTCGAACACGCGCTATAAAGATAGTAAACGTTTTTGAGATGGAGTTCCGTTGGTAAAAGGATATAATTAATTATGAAGCAAAAAGCTTATTGCGCATTTTTGCGGATCGTGGAAATATCATATCCGGTACCGATAATAAAACTTTGCCGGTCGATAATATCAATAAAAATACAAAAATGGCACCATTAGGATGTCAGTTTGAGAAAAAAAATATTTTTGACCTATTTTGAGAAAAAAATATTTTTGTACTATTCTAGTATTATTTTGCATGTACCTAAACTTCTGGGAGATCCTTGAGAATGAAAAGTGCAATATATATAGCACCTTCAAACCATTTTTATCAAGAAAAATCTAAAATAACTCAAATTGTCGAAAAAAAAGTTCGTAATTTATATTTTTTCATTTTTGACCTTTTAAAAAAATTTTCAACTCAGCATCTGATTTATTTGCGAACATTCAACTTCTCGACCATTATTTAATATCAAAATATTGCAAAAATACTATTTTCCTAATTTTCGTGACGCAGAATTCTTTACTCGAATTATCATGTATAAATCTAGTGTCTTGCGCCATCGATGACGCAATGGCCTTAATCGCAATAGGACCTTAATCATGTATGAATGAAAATTACAAAGTATCATCGACTTGAAATTGACTTTGTGCTTTTTTTCGAAATTTTCACTGTATTAAGTACTTATTTTTTGCAAAAAAAATTTAAATCATCAAAAAAGCCTTGAGCGGACCAGAAAAAATTCTAAGACTTACCTATAACATCCATAGCTCCAAGTGACACTGACCGTATATTCAAGGAATAAGGTTGGCCAAAATAGTACGTTTTTTTTCAAACTTACTTAAATCAATTTTGAAAAAAATGAAGTGGTTCTTTAGAAGTTCTTAAGACTTTTTTTCCAACACAAAGACCAAAAACGATCACGTGACTTCAAATTAGAAATAAGGTTTTGGTGAAAAAGTAAACAATAATTGATAAAATTACGCCGAAAATTTTTTGGCCAATAAACACATAATTTAAGAGTTTTAACATAATAATATTTTCCAAACGTCACGTGATCTTATTTTCGAGAAATAAGATGATTCTAGACATATTCAACATTATTTTTAAATTTATTCGTCACGTGATTTTATTCGGACTTTGATGTAATGAGAAAATTGTCTTAAAAAGTTTGAAGTTGACCCTGGAATTTTTTGACGTAATTGAACTTTTTTCAAATTACGTGATAGCTCTTTCAAAATATCAAATCACGTGGAAACCCCCTTAATAAGAATCGTAGGAATTTCTAAGACTTTATTTGCATTTAATTGGCCTCCGCATTAAATAGAGATTTAGAAGTCCAAATTCCGGAAAACTTACATAATAATGCGTAGGCGAAAGAAAGAAGAAGATTGATAAATTATTTCATCCGCGAATAATCCATAGTTTTAAAGAATAATATTTACATGAGAATGGTATAAAATTCATTTTTTGCAAATGCAATACCCAAATGGTGCGTTTAATATTTTAAATATGAAATGTCAATTAACCTAAATTTGTATTTAGCACATTGCTGCAATCGGCAAAAATGAGATATTTTAATTCTTATTCACATTTGATAACTTTTTATAAATTTTAACAAATTGTTTTCATAGACTGTTAGAAATTCTTGATATATGTATCATTGAAAAAATATATGTTGTATGAATGTTCGGGTTATAATGCTCAATTCAGCGCTGCGCATCGAGGCGCAAGACTACGGTCCAGAATTGTCGGCCACTACGAATAAGGAAGAAATCATTAGAAATGAACAATTCATAAAATTACTCCCTTATAAATGTATAAAATACAATTTTTTAAATAAAAATATATTTGATTCAAAGTTAACCCTCTCCTAAAAGGTACCGATTTTATTGCTTCATCCAACGGAATAGGTTCTATGTCTGGTGAATATGTGGACCGAATGTATTCATCTTCGTCTTCTGGCTCCACATCAGACAAATGAAAAGATTCGGCTTCAGTACTGTAAACGCCGTTCGCTGGAGGTGAAATAGCAACATGACTTCAGTATGGTACAAACGGCGAAAACAAATAATTGAATCAACATTCTTTTTTACAATTTTGGTGCGGCGAGAAGTATATTATTAATATTTTTTATTTATAAACCTACACCAAGTCAGAAAATTATTTTTGGTTAAAGCAGATTTAAACCGATCGCAACTAATTTGCAATTCTCTGATGAACGAAAAAGGTTCGAGGCTATCGCCATCAAAATTTTCGATCCGCTTTTAGACAAACAGATTGATCGAAACGCAGTGTCAATAATTTGACACTTTTTGCTCATTCTATTCGTTTTCAAAAATGGGCTATTTTTTCAGCAAAAAAAAGGTCGCCCATTTTCTGTTAAAAACACATGTTTTCAAGTTTTTTCTAGAACATATTTATCGACTGCATATTTTTTGTTTCTGTTTTTAATTTATGTACCGTACTGATGATGAATGAAAAATTCGAAATTAATATACCATGAATAAAAATTAAATTAATGTCATAAAAATTAAACATGGCGAAAAATAGTTTTTATAAATGGTAGTTTAAATTTTGGAAATAGTGTTGTTGACACTGTGTCGACAAAATATATTGTAGAAGACCATCAATGTCATTTTGTGATGAGAAAATCAACAAAAACATATAGACAATGTTCATTGACATCGAATTTTTCGAAGGTATTTGTAAATCTGGTTCTTATTTGTAAAACCATTTTTTTAAATTGAAGTTAATCAGTCATTTTGAGTACAGTTGACATTTGATGATAATTTTTTTTCAAATGGCAGTGAGCATAAAAGAGAAAAAAGGTCGAATAACTTTCCGCCCATGAGCGCTCGCTTAAAAAGCGTAGAAAATCTCATTATGAAATAAAACCTTTCTTCAAAATTAAATTTAATAAATGAGAAACGAGTCAAAAAGATAAAATTTCATTTATAATAATCGATAACGGTAAGAAAAATAGAAAAAAAATAAACTTAAGTCAAAAAAGCATGTTCTTTTAAGTTATCAATATGTTAGAAAAAAAATGCAAAGAGCCATTTAATTTTAACCGAATTGTGACTATTTTTTTATTTTGGTCGTTACTGTTAATGAGTATCTGGTTGACAAATACTTTTGCAAAATTTTTTGTGGTAAATCATTAATTTCTACAAGTTTGACTTACAAATTCAATAAAGCTTCACATTTTTTGTGATAAAGAAATAGATTTAAATTCAAACGTTCAATCAAGATTTAAGCACTTTGTATAATGACATTTCACAATTCATGATTTTTTAGACACACAAAAGAAACTGGTTTTTTAATGTTTGCACCCTAAATTTCATCTTCTGAAGATCCAAGTGATGGCTGAGCGACTATCATTTCAGTTTTGTAAACTTCAGTGCTCACATCTACTTCAGGAGAATTCACATAAAGAACTGATACTTCTCTATGAGAACTATGTATGCTATTATGTGCCAAACTTATAGGATCAAATTCATTCTCACTTTCACTTTCTGAAGTTTCTATTTCAGCATGAACTTGAGCAGAATCATTTTCAAGAACGAAAACTGGTTGAATATCATTTTCACTTTCTGAACTTTCTATTTCGGCACGAACTTTAGTAGGGTGGCGAAGGATATTTCTAGGTTGTAAAAAGGCGGCTTTGCGTAATGGCTATTTTTTTTTAATTATACACAATACAGTATTGTCGATACTTATTATAGCATAAGACCAACAAAAATTAAAAATCTGAAGATTTGTCGGACTTTTAATCTTTGGCTTTTTGAGCACTATTAAAAGGTCAGAATAAGTTTTTTTTACGGCAGAAAATACTTCAAGTTTGTCACTTGAAAAAAATTTAAATACATTTATTTTGAGATGATTAAAATCTTTCCGGAATGGTGAATAGAGGAGGTGTAGGCGTTTTAAATTATTACTTATAATGCATTATATATTTTTCGACAAACATGTTTATTTTTTCATTTATCCTCCAAAATTGAAAAAAATTAAGATCGTTTAATAATTTTTTTGATTTCACTGAAAATGTACAGAATTGGAGGGCTAAGAACCTATTAACGCTACAAGAAATTTGACTTCGAAATTGGACCGTTCAAAACTGGTCTTCTAGTACGACTTGAGGGAGTAGTGGTCGCATTTTAAGGCAAAAAACAGGGTGTTCAGCGTCGTCTCACTGAAATACTAGAAACAGCACGAACATATGGATTTCAGTTTAAGGATAATGAA
>SCLH01001593.1:99438-121704 GCA_004367855.1 Oikopleura vanhoeffeni | reverse complement strand
AGCCGTCTCGACCACCGAATTCAATTTTTTTCATTCATCTCATGAAAAAAAAATTCTTACGATGTGCCAAACTTTCGTTTTTTTCAAATTTTTGGGGTTTCAAAATTTTCGATTTTGACGTAGAAATAGTATCAAACCATAACAAATAAATTGAATTTGGTGGTCGAGACCGTTTTTTTGGTTTCTTATTAAAAAAAATATTTTCCTCAATTTTGACGCCTTCAACCTAAATCTCCCGTTTTTGGAGTGTTTTTTCAAAAGACGATTAAAGTAAAAATAATCGATTTGAAAAAAATCAGATAATACGAAAGAAGCACAAAAGTGCCAAAGTTTTTATCCGAAATTTTCAAAGTGGCAAAAACTTTCTTATCAAGAAAAAAAAATGAAAAAGTGCAAATCTGTCAAAATGCACCGACCCCCTTAAGGTTTTTGAGGGCAAATATCTGGAAAAATATACATTGTGAAACCTAATTGTTTAACTTGGTTGATAAATTGATCCTAAATCTCAGATCCCAAATCATAATTAAGGATCACTGATTGCTCAACCAATCAGGACGTGCTTCAAAGTAGAGTCATATTTTGTAGCAAAAAGCCTATTTCTCCGTGAGTTTTGGGGGTAGAAAAATTATTTTACAGTTTTATGATCCACAAGAAACGCATGCAGGTCTTTTACTATCGTTTTTAAAAATTCGAAATAAATTCGTTCCAGAAAAAGCAAAAAACGATTTTTGAGCTGATTTTAAGAGGCTTCATCTCAATCAGTGACAAATAAGTAAATTGATATCTTTTTCATTTTTTCCGTGATAAGCGCTCAAAATAGTGCCTTCAGATAGGCTTTTGAGTGTTAGGCGAAGTTCTCGTTTCTAGGTGTGAGGAGCTTATAAACAGATTCACTGGTTTAATCACTATGCGATTTGCATGAATCCTATCTAGTTTTTTGCCACCAGCCAAACTCTAGGACCATATTTTCGAAATTTTGCTTCAAATGCATAAAAATGCAGAAAACCAAAAAACTAGATTTATGGACCCTTGGAAAAAAGAGATCGATTTCCAGACGGTTCATAAAATAAGACTAAAAAATACGGTTTATAATAGTCAAACGTAAGGTAAAGAGCTCCTTGAATAATTTTTTTCAATTTTTGCCGCAATTTCTTTCCAGAGAAACAAACATTTTCGAGAATTTTCTCAACAATGAATGTACTAGTGAACTCTTCCTTCAATCTTATTATATGATTTATATATATGATTTATATATCAAATAAAACCTCAGATTATAAAACGTTTAACTGGAAGTTTTTTGAAATAACTATTAAGTAATTTTATTCAAACTTAACGAAATAGTAAATTAAATCATAAGTATTTATTTCAAATTACCATATTATCAAAAACAAAAATTACATTTTCTGATCAAAAAGCTAGTCAAATTTTTTTGTTGTTTATTAATTCATAGAACAAAAGTGATTATGATTAATTCATTGAAATATTAATAAAGTCTTTATTTTTTATAAAATTAAAGAAACGTGTAGACCTCACAACCTTATTAATTTTTGGTTAGAGATTTTAGTGCCTTTTTGGTCGAATTATGACATTAGTTCGTCATGCATTGAAAAAACAGAATAAACATTAATATTTGGCGTGAGAACTGATTTTCGGTTAAATAGACTGAATCAAAGCCACAGGCAAAAAGTCAGGCAATTCTGACATTATTAAGTCGGTAGGCTTAAAATTTGAGAATATTTGGCATAATTTGGCATAATTTTGGCATTTATACGCCGCATATAAAACCAAAAGTAATCATGGCATTTTATAGCATTACCCGGTTTATCGAATTTGAGGCTAAAATTTTGAGCTGTTAATGAAGCTTGTAATAATATTGTTGTCTAACAATTTTGACGCAGGATCGGCTGGTATATCCCCTTAGGAGGAAGATCGATATTTTAATAAATTGGTACTACTTAACGTACATAATGTACTAGACCAAACTAGAAAATATCGATCTTCCTCCTAAGAGGACATATTATATTTATTTTGTTGTACAAAAATAGGTTTTTAGGTTTTGCGGACCAGTTAGTACTGGCAGCTACTACCTGGGAATTTCAATGTATCTCAAACGTCAAAAAACTATCTTTGTATAATAAATTATGTATGTGTTATGAGCTCCCCGAATTTCATGCTTTTATTTAGTCCGTTGTGGATTAGGTGAAGTAAATTGATTATAATTAATTCAGATTAAAAACTAAATTGTTCAAAATTGCTAAAATAATAAAAAATCATACCCATTGAGAATCTTATGAATCTTAGCTTAAGCCTTGTGAGCATATAAAAAAAGTTCCGCCAAGGCACCAGAGCCACAATTGTGGCTCTACTCTGAACGTTGTTTACAGAAAGCTTAAAGAAGGTGGAATTTAAATTTTTTCTGCATAAGGAAGTTGAAAGGTAAAGTTTTTTCGCGACAATCTCTGGACCCGTAGTGTTCTTTGGCACCATCCGTGTGTTGCATTTGAATCAAGCATATAACCGACGATTCATTATCAACAATATTTTTTTACAATGATAATAATTATTTATAAAAAGAATTTTCACGTTCCTATTAAAAACATTTTTTTAAAAAGTTTAGTAAAAGTTATCAAATCGTGATATTAAGAAGATTAAAATACTCTCGTCATTTGTCGCGATTTCTGACAAAACAAGTAGCATTTTAAATAACTACGGACTTTAGGGTTATTTGGACATTTTAAATTTAAATATTTAAAAACCGTACACATTTGGGTATGTAATCTGCAAAAAAAATTGAATGTTTAATACAAAATTCTCTAGTAAAAGTACTCTTAAATTCTATGTGGACGAGTTTATTCTCTCTCTTCGTTTCTGGTCGCCTACGCATCTTATAGTATCCTTATTATCCGAAGTTGAATTATAGGAACTGGCTCTATTATAAACCGGAGGCCAATTAACATGCCAATAAAAGCTTAGAAATATGCTGGACGATTCTTTTAAGGGGTCTTCCACGTGATTTGAGACTTTTTTTGAAAAAGAAACATAGAAGTATAATTTTGGATAAAAGTACTTCAAATACGTCAAAAAAAATGCCACGGGTCAACTTCAAACGTTTTTAAGACTTTTTTTCACATTACCACCAAAGTCCGAATTAAAATTCACGTGACGAAATAATCCAAAAATAAGGTTTGAATATGTCATATTATCCTTATTTTCTCGAAAAATAAGAATCACGGCACCGTAATGTGTTTCCGGACGTTAAGTTTGTCAACTATTTTGTTTACTGTGACCAAACCTTATTTCCGTAATTTGAACAAGGTCACGTTTGATCGTTTTTGGACTTTGATGTAACGGGAAAAAAGTCTAAAAAACTTCTTAAGGAACCACTTCACCTTCTTTCAAAAATTGATCAAGCAAGTTTTTGAAAAAAAAAAAAAAGTACTATTTTTATTCAACCTTATTGTCCTTAATATACGATCACGTGATCATTTCGAGGCTATGGTGTAATGGGAAAAAAGTCTTAAATTTTTTTTTGATTCCCGCTCAAAGGCTTTGTTTTTGATGATTGTAAATTTTTTTTGCCATAAAAATAAGTACGTTGTATACCAGTAATATTTTCGAAAAAAAAAACGCACAAACGTCAATTATTGCAAAATAGTCGATCGTATCACTTTGAAAATTTTTATTGTTTTACATGAATTATAGGGTTCTATAATTGCGATTAAAGGCCATTGCACCACGGATGATGCAAAAGCCACTACGGGAGTTAAGCAATTCAAAATTTTGTCCACAGTTGTGTATCTCATTACCATATTTACTTGAAAATAATAACAAAAGTGTAATAAACTGCTTTTATATGGAAAAAATTAAACATTTTTAACTTATTTATAAATTACTGTGTGATTTATGGATATAAAAAATTTTTTTCAAAAAAAAAGGGGGGCCGGGGGAAGGGGGGGGGACCCAGCCGGGGGGGGGGGGGGGGAACCAAAACTTTGACGTGGCTAGCACAATGTGTGCATTCGGTTTCCGATAGAAATGTTACTTGTGAAGAGTCTTACGGAAGACAATCTATGACACGCGTATCACGTGATATGATATTACCTTACTTTCTTGACTTATATGTTTTAGAACTTAAGGGGTTCTATAGGCATAATGGACTTTTTGAATGGCTTAATTTCGTCGTCGGCATAGACATAGGAAAGTGAAATTAAAAATCATTCTGATTTAAGTTTAGTTACGTAATCTCTGGAAGGACGTTTTGGGAATCAGTTATTTTAAGATGATAGCATTGGTTTGAACGCAACCGGTCAAATGAGGATTAACCAGGCAGCAAAATAATTCTTGAAAAGCATGTATTTTTTTTTCGTCCTATTTTTAGGAAATTGTTTTCAAAATTTGACATAATCTGCGAAATCTCAAAGGCGAAAAAAACTTTGTTCCCTTTTTTATTTTCTACACTAAAAAGGTATACAAAGCTGGCGAAAAGGACGTGTGTTTTTGCTATTCTTGGCCACGGGAAAGTTGTATTTTTTTTTTTGCTACATGGCAAACTATTGTTTCCGTTTGCACTATAGTTTTTTGTAATAATGTTAACAAAACTGTTGTGCCTGGATTTAACCATTTCATTTTTTGTACACTACCCAGGAGTTACGGATTGAAAATTATATTTGTTGACTCCATTTCGGTCCCAATCAGATTATTATTTCTTGTAAGACCAAAACGATTTTCGTAAGTTGAATGTTTTTTGGAAACGGTATTATAAGTCATGACCAAATATTGAAACCCGTTTAAAGCGCTTGAGCAGAAAAGATTTTTTTATTTTCGAGACACGTCAGGAAAATAATTTTATTAATATGTTTTTCCAAAATTTTTGGTAATCTTTTTACGAGTTTTTTGAGTTATTTATGACTAAAAAAGCCACGTTGAGTTCAAAACATCATAAAATCAAGACTCTAGCTCTTTTAGTTCAAAAGATACGACTTTGCCTATAGAAGCCTATATACTCAAACATAAGCTTTGTTCAAATTGATGAAAAAAATTCACAGAATGTTAAATTTTTTTTCAAATTCTTATTCTTTTCATAGTAATGTAAACAAATCTTACGTGGAGATAAAAATTCTGGAATCCAGTCAAAATAAGTTTCAAGTTTACAAAAAGCTGCCTAAATAGTAATCCCTTAAGGGTATCCCTGCTCCTCATCATCTTCGCAGTTATTATGGTTCATAAAAATGCACCAAATCAATTGTTATGTTTGAACGCATAAAACAACCCAAATGACAACAAAAAAATTTCGAAAACCATTTTGCGTTTTTTTTCGATTTTCTAAGTATTTTTCTCAAAAATGTATGTGTTCAAAAATAACGTTCTGTGGTCAATTTGACACTGAAACATAAAATATCGGGTGACGTAAGCCAACTTTCTTGTTTCACTGTTTCCTCAGCTCTTTTGAGTCTACTTTCGAAAAAATTCGCAACATATTTTTTTTTCGGAAATTTGTTTCACGTGACTTTGAAAAATTCATATTTGTTTGTTGGGATCGAAATGAAAAAATGGCTCCTCAGAAGTTTCTATTTGTTTCGCGCTACCTTGTGCCAAAATGAGTGATTTTTGAAATGTTAACCTAGAAGGGATAGATTTTTCGATGACTCTGAAAAGTTAAAAAAAGGTGGTTTATCGCATGTGTCTTAGAAGAAATATAAGACTTATCGACAAAAACGCTTCCATCAGAAGTTTTAAATGTACTAAGTTATACAGGTTATTGTTCAAAATTAAGGTTTAATTTCAAAATAAAACCTGCGAGGGAGGAGATGAGATGTCACCGTTGGACTTAGGTCCTCTTGTTGTCGCTACGATGTGACGGGTGAGTGTTGGTCATTACAAAAAAGTGTTTGGCATATTTTTTTCGCAAGTTGAAGGGTAGTTTCTACCAAACTGGCTAATCTGAATAATATCCTTGAAGACGTGTCTTCGCTAAGTATTCTTATCAGAGAATAGTGTTCAAATTAGGGCAGGTGATAACCTTAAAATTTAAACATGTCCTTAGAATATAAATGGTCGGATGAAAAAACTTACCTTTCATACTTCCTTATGCAGAAAAAAATTTATAATTCACCTTCTTAAGGCTTTCTGTAAACACTTTCAGGTAGAGCCACAATTGTGGCTCTGGTGGCCTTGGCGGAACTTTTTTTATATGCTCAAAGGGTTAAGTTTAAGATTCATACAGATTCTCAATGGGTATGATTTTTTATATATTGTAACAATTTTGGAACAATTTGAGTTTTGTTTTAACTCTGAATTATTATAATCAATTTACTTTTCACCTAATCGACAACGGACTAATAAAAGCCATGAATTCCGGGAGCTCATAACACATACATAATTTATTACTAAAAGGATAGTTTTTTTTGACGTTTGAGATACATTGAAATTCCCAGTAGTAGCTGCCAGTACAATAACTGGTCCGCAAAACCTAAAAACCTATTTTGGAAACAAAAATAAATATTATAGTCCTCTTTAGGAGGAAGATCGATATTTTCTCAGTTATTGGTCGAGACATTATGTACGCTTACAGTAGTCACCAACTTTTAAAATATCGATCTTCCTACTAAGGGGATTTATACCAGGCCGATCCTGCGTTCAAATGTTAAGAACAACAATATTATTTACAAGGCTTCATTAACAGCTTCAAAATTTTTTTAGCCTCAAATCGATAAACCGCGGCTTAATTGCCTATAATCATGCCTGATTACTTTTGTGGGTATTTATATTATTATTTATTATGTGTTTTATTTGCATTCTAAAGGTACAGAAATGGCTTCTGGAATATTGAACTTTTATCAGGCAGAAGATGGATGATAACACTGTAAGTTTTCTTTAAAATAAATAATCTGTCTTATTGAACTTATTGGATTTTATTAAGCATTTTTATGCTTTTGAAGGAGTTTTTTAGTGGTTATTATTTTTAATCGAAATACTAGTGCGTGACCAGGATTAATATGAATTTGAGGATATTTAGAAGTATATAAATGGTGTTTTCTCAATATAAATCATGCAGTTTACAAAAAAAAACCTGTTAGATTTTTACATTAAACCCAAAAATAGTTTTTTTAAAAAACCTCTTCAATTCATATTCTGTTTGTACCCATTTCAAAAAAGTAGAGTCTACAATTCTAGTTATTAAACGTTGTAGATGGTCGTGTTCCATTAGAGTCGACTGGTCGTCATGTTATATTTTTACGGATCTTGTTGTGTTATGTTTCCTATTTATCTTAAATAATGATTACTGTTTGAGGATGGGAATTTGACTTCATTGTTTTGAATTTACCTGAGCATCGTTCATAAACTAGATGGCTTTTTTTTTACTTTTCCAAGCAAAGAGCTATATTTTTTCTACGATTTTTCAATCCTAGGCCCATCGTCTATAATATCGTTTTAGACATCTAAACGTGAGAGCATTGAGCGGGGCACAGATTCTGACATGCCCAGAATATATTACTCGGTTCTGCGAGAGATGCACCGTACGTTACGAAGAGGGTTTAGAGAAGAATCTGTCGACAAAGAGGGGATAAGAATGGGTCTCTATGCTTTGAGATTCACCTTCATTGGTAAGCCTTTTTTATTTTTAAACAAATTTCGGCCACCATGTTCCCAAAAATTTTCCTATTTTTACGACAGAATAGTTTATGCGTAATTTTGATTATTCTATTACAAACTAGTGTATTTTGGTCTTTACCATATAATTTAAGTAAACTTCAGAGAAATCCCGTACAATAAATAAAAAAAAAAAAAAAAAAAAAAAGCCAAGCAAGAGGAGTTGGAATATGCCTGTCACAGGCGGCCGAGAATATGATGTTGCTGTCTGTAAAATACCCTTACACTTTTAATAATTCAAGAGAAAAACTTTTTGACGCCATTTTCATCATCAGAGGCGAGATATGCGCGGCTTTGCAATACCATCCGGTATTGTCAAGGGTTACACGCTGGACCAGGGACCGGATTACCGGATATTCCTTTCTGGTGTATTCAAAAAGGTTTTTTCGCTTTAGATATAGTCTGCTCAATGATCATTACATCATTTTTGGCATTTCGATTTCGAACATGCCTATAAAAGGAATGATGGCCTTCGACGCTATGATCAGCAATTTGTCTTTGGAATCTAATATGGTTACGTTTTCCATTTTAATAATGATATTGCTTATTTTCATTTTCCAAAAAAGTACTTTATTGAATTGTCAAGAAAATGAATATTATTTCTTTCATCTTTTTTAGAAAAAATTTTCATTATTCAATTCATTTTAGATATCAGACTGTCATTGGTCCCTCATCCAAGATGTACGTGAATTACTTCAGAAAGAGGCTCAACTTACTGAAATTGTAAGTCTTTAACCCATTTCGTATTTTTTCCAAAAACTTATCTGCAGTCTTATTGTTTGAATAAAAAAAGGTTGATATTCATTTCACATAAAAACCCTATGTTTTAATTTTAGATTGGATTAATTTTAGCTTTTTACCTAACTCTCAAAACATTCAGGGCTGGACGATTTGAGGCTGACAAGGATCGAGCTGTATGGACAAAGAAGCGTAGTAGGTGGCTATGCAAATTTTCTGTTAACATTTTTGATCGACAAAAGTTAGAGCCGATGATTGGGTCATAACTATGTACCTTATGTGGTTGATTTGTCACTACGAGTCTGGAACCCTATACGCCTGAGATGTGAAAGCCATCCTAGCTGGTTCGGCCTCTAAAAGACCCGGTTTATTCATATCAGCGACGTTAGTTGAGTTGAGCCTGTTCAGACTCACTTGTATGAGGTTTCGGTATCACTGAGGGTGTGCGTCTCTTGACCAGGAAATTTAAAATTTCCGTTCTCCCGTCAGAGGTTTAATGTGAAGAGGAGATGTCTGGGCGATTCGTGTACTCAAGCGGTTCGTGTTTAAAAAAATCTTAAAATTTTGAAAACAATTTTTTGTTTGTTGTCAGAAATCGCCAGGAAATTAATAGTATCCCTTCAATAAAATATTTCCCTCAAAAAAATCCCTGTCATGCCGGAACAACCTCATTTTTTGAAAAAATAAATGTTTTTGTATATTATTACTGTATTTAGTACAAAAAAGAAGACCTTAGGAAGTTGTACTTTGAGCCACTTAAAACTTCACTTTTGAATTTTTTTTGTATTTCAATACAATTTCCTGAGGTTCTTTAATCATTTTATTACTTGTGAAAGATTTCACCACGTGTAAAGTTCACACCATAACACCCGCCCTGGCTCATTGTAAGCATAAAATCGGAATAATAGACCTTCTACATAAAAAAATGTTGCTAACTAGTCTCATGTGTCAAACCAATCCGTTTTCAGTTGCACAATCTGCCCATATTAAGGTGGTGCTAATTGATTTTATAATTATTTCATTAATTCTATACAGATTTAAAAAGCGGAGGCCTGTACGCTAATGACCTGTTTACGGTTGGACTATTTGAAATAATCGTTAATATATCTGAGTCTTATAGCTAAAAGTGCGTGACTATTCAGGTTCTATCAATATTTAGGCCTATTTCTCCATTTGTCTTTCCTTATTCAGCAAAAAAAATAAAAAGGATAGTTTACCAACCTGATAGTAATAAAACGGGCGCATGTTAAATTTAAAATAATTTGAAAAAAAGTTCATTCTTTTTGATAGTTATTTGTTACTGGTATGTTACATAATGGGAACAATTTGTAGAATGTTGTTCTTAAATTATTTTATTCAAACGCATCCTTCATCCGGAATATATCTCAGTACATCCGTCATTCCGGCACGTGAATCCCACCGGGCACGTGACCGCAGGCCCGTCACCGATTGTCCTTCATAGGCCAGTTATCACTGGGACTATGTAACTACGGAACCCCTCATTCATCTGCATAACCAAAAAAAACTCTAAGTACTGGATCCGAAAAAATCCCAGCTTCGGCACAGAATAATCTGAAACGTTTTTTTTTAAAATAGTGTGCTAATGTGAGCCGATCTAATAACCACTGGCTGATTTCAAGACAGGAACATATTTTGACGGAGAATTCTTCGACCTGAGTGATACGTTTGATCTAAGCATACAAAAAAATGAAGTATGCCATTTCTTGAAGGTTGTTTGTTTGAAAGTTCATCCAATCTTGGAATTCTACATTAATCGGTATTCACTCGAGAAGAAATTAATGATAACTTACGGACGTATTACGAATGTTGTACCTAAAAGATTGACTCCGAACCAATCATTATGCTGTGTTATTAAAATTTCTCCTAAAAAATTCATCGAGACAGCTTTTCAAAGTATTGGAAGTGTTCTCCAAATTTTGTAAAACTCAGCCTAAACTTATTTTCAAAAACTAATCTTAGACAGATTAAAAGTTTTAGATCTCTTTAGATATGCGGCGTATAAATGCCCAAAATATTGCCAAATTATGCCAAATTTCTCAAATATTAAGCCCTACCGACGTTAATAATGTCAGAAGTTGCCTAACTCTTTGTTCTGCCTGTGGCTTTGATTCAGCTATTCTAACCGAAAATCAGTTTCTCACGCAAATATTAATTGTGATTCGTTTTTCAATGCATGACGAACTAATGTCATTTAATTCGACCAAAGGCACTAAAAATCTTCTAACCAAAATTAATAAGGTTGTCGAGGTCCTTATCACGCTTTCTTTAATTATAAAATTAACTATAAATGTCAATGAAATAACATAATCACTTTTGTTCTATTAATTAAATAAACACAAAAAAAATTTGCATCTAGCTGTTGATCAGATACATATGTAATTTTTGTTTGTTGATTTATGGTTACATTTTCGACAGATAAATACTTATTGATTGAATTTACTATTTCGGTTAAAGTTTGAATAAAATACTTAATAAGTTATTTCATAAAAACTTCCAGTAAACGTTTATAAATTGAGGTTATTTTTGATATATAATCAGTATATATAAATCACTATCATAAGATGAAGGAACGAGTCACTAGTACATTCATTGTGAGAAAAATCCGAAAATGTTTGTTCTCTGGAAAGGAAATTGCGTGCAAAAATTGAAAAATAATTATTCAAGAGCTCTTTTACCTTACGTTTGACTATTATAAACCGATTTTTTATCTTATTATTATGACCGTTCTGGAAAGTCGATCTCTTTTATTCCAAGGAGTCCATAAAATCTAGTTTGTGTTTTCTGCATTTTTAGTGCATTTTGAAGCAAAATTTTTCGAAAATATGGTCGTCCTTAGTGTTGGACTGGTGGCAAAAACATAGATAGGATTCATGCAAATGTTCGCATAGTGATAAACCAGTGGAATCGTGTTTTATAAGTCCTCACACCTAGAAAACGAGAACTTCCGCCTAACACCAAAAGCCATATCTGAAGGCACTATTTTTTGAGCGGCTTATCCGTGGTGAAAACTTGAAAAAAAAAAAAAAAATGATATCAATTTACTTATTTGTCACTGATTGAGGAATGAAGCCGTCTTAAAATACAGCTTTAAGAAATACGTTTTTTTGCTTTTTTCTTTTGAAACGAATTTATTTTCGAATTTTAAAAAACGATAGTAAAAGAACCTGCATGCCAGTTCTTTGTGGATCATTAAAACGTCTAAAATAATTTTTCTTACCCCCAAACTCACGGCAAAGAAATAGCGTTTTTGGCTACAAAATATGACTCTACTTTTTTGAAGCACGGTCTGATTGGTTGAGCAATCGTACTCCTTAATTTATGATTTGGGTATCCTGAGATTTTAGGATCAATTTATCAACAACGTCAAACAAGATAGTTTCACATGTAATATATTCTTCCAGAATTTTGCCCTCAAAAACTCCTTAATGGGTCTGCATTTGTTGACAGATATTGCACTTTTTCATTTTTGTTTCTTTGATAAGGAAAGTTTTTGCCACTTTGAAAATTTGATAGAAAAAACATTTTGGCACTTTGTGCTTCTTCGTTATTATCTTGATTTTTCAAATCGATATATTTTTACTTTAATCGTCTTTTGAAAAACACTTCAAAAACGGCGAGATTTAGGTTGAAGGCGTCAAAAAATTGAGGAAAATATTTTTTGTTAAATAAGAAACCAAAAAACGGTCTCGACCACCAAATTCAATTTATTTGTTTATGATTTGATACGTATTTCTAACGTCAAATTCGAAATTTTTTGAAACCCCAAAAATTTGAAAAAAACGAAGTTGGCACATCGTAAGAAATTTTTTTTTCATGGAGGAATGAAAAAAAAGTTGAATTCGGTGTCGAGACGGCCTCAACAATTTGGCCAAGTTTGATAAAATTAAATTTCATATTTTTTGATAAATGAGGGCTTCAACCTATTTTTTCCAAAACCGTAATTCGTTGCCAAACATTATCTAGTGGGAGTATCACCAAGGCCAGAGAAAGAAAACGGCAGGACATATTTGAATAGAGGTGCTTGTAAGTGCCCAAAATTTGGTTCGTTCGTGCTTGACCCCATTTCACACCTGTTATATTTTTCTAAGCCCATTTTGTAGTTCATAAAATAACCGAGGTCCCAATTCTTTGGGCACGTGTTCGGTAGGTTTATAACTTTGATTATTGATTTGAACTTTCGCAAACTGTTTAGTGATGACGCATCATTGGTCCCTAATTAAGGGGTCTTTGGTCCTAATTTAAACAGGGGTTTGATCCATTTTGCTCCCTAGCGCCCCTGCAGGCATTTTTTGAAATTTTTTAAGAGTCATTTTGGTTTTCTGATATCTATGAACACTAGAAACGAACTATAGCCAAAAAAGTACAGTTTCGTAAATTATGTCAAATTTTGAATGTTTGCCTCTTAAAGCGGCCCCTGCAGGCCTTTTTGAAATTTTTAAGAGTCAGGTTTCTTGAAAATTTCGAAAAGCCGTCAAGGTTCGCTAGAGGGCAAAGTTCAAAATTTGAGCATTTTTTAGAAATGGACTTCTTTTGGCTAAAAGTGTCGTTGTTAAGGTAAATCGATATTAAGGAACCGAAAATGACTGTCTTAAAAATGTTTCAAAAATGCCGTGGCTTGAGGGCCACTAAGACCAAATTGTTTAAAATTTTGAGAATTTTTTAGAAATGCACTTTGTTGGCTAATGGGTTCGTTATGGGGCTCAATGATTCAAGGAAACCAAAAATGACCCTTAATAATTTTCAAAAAGCCGTGCAGGGGCTGTTAAAGAGCCAAAAGGACGTGTTAAAAAATGGAACCAAACCCCCTTAATATTGGGCCGAAACCCCCGTTAATTAGGACGAAACCCCCTTAATTTGGGCCGGAACGTCCCTTTAATTTTGGGCTGGAATCCCCTTAATTAGCGGACCAAACCCCCAATTAGCGACCAAAGCCCCGCTTAATTTTGGCAGAACCCATTAAGTTAGGCGACCAAACCCCATTACGTTGGGACCAAACCCCGACGAACTTTCAGGACACGTGTCAATCTTCTCTTGCCCTCCGTCTGCGCAAACGCTCAGATCAGACAGTGATCAAAGCGAAGCGCCAAAGAAGGGCAGGTGATCCCTATTTAGATATGATTGGGTCTCCGAGAGTTACAAAAATTATTCAAACCGTGCTAAAAACCCGTCGCATATGTTTGGATCTGGTTATAAACCATAAGCAATTGATTGCGTTCATAACTAGAGTTCATCAAAATAGTTCACACTAGATTCAAAGTTCCAAAAGGTTTTCAAACCAAAATAAAAGTTATTAACTACCGGGTGCCCATTTTTGGGCAGGTTTAAAGCGCCGCTTCAAAGTGCCCAATTTTTGGGCAGTTGAAAGTGCGCGCGCTGTTTTCAAGTGGCCCAATTTTGGGCAGTTAAAGCGGCGCGCTTTAAGTCCTCAATTTGTGGGACACTTAAAGGTCACTCATTTGAATAAAGTAAAAGATGGTTTTTTCCATATTTTATTTGGTGATTCCAGAAAAAATAAGTTTTTGAAAATGTTTAAACTAGACAGAGGAAAATTTTCGAAATATCTAATTATTTTTGGACCAAAAATCACATAACCATGTCATATATTTCAAAAGAGCATATACAAGTATGTGGTGAACGCTCGAAAAAGTTAAAGTAGCCCATTCTGTATAGTTTTCTCGTTTATTTCAAACAATTTTTTAAAAAACAACATTGGGAACGAAAAAATAAGCTTTTCAGTTATGTCGGACTTTATCGAAAATTTCTCATAATTTTGTCGATATTCGAAAGCTGTAATTTGGCTCAAATTCTTGGAAAATCCATAATACGGAAATTCTGTAGTGTATAAAAGTTGCCGGATTATGAACATCACATTTTGATGGATATCGCCTTTCACACTTTGTTATACTGGGGCCCTGAATTAGGAAACGTAGAGGTGTTTAAGTAGTGGGGCCGGGATTTAACAAAAGTGTGACTAAGGACTATTGAGCAAGAATCATAAATCCAGTATAAAGTTTTTCATCAAGAGCCATATGCGTATCGTGTCAAATGCATGACCTTCTTAAACGGAAGAGGTTTCGAATATTAATCGGTTTCTTTTTAGTAACAGTCACTTTCCGCTCATAAGATACATTTCAATGTCGAATTCACGGTTCGTCACAGGGTTTACGACCCTCTCAAGGCACGGTATTAATAGTTGTGATATTCATATTTGTAATCTTATTTGCAGTTGTTATATATGATTTATTCTTTAAATCCCGGCAACAGTGGCCTTAATAGTAATAAAGCCTAAATTTTGGCTTGGATTTACTATTAAGGCCACTCTTCCGGGATTGAAGATTCGATTTATATATATGATCTGGAAATAAGTTATGAGGCCCTGGGTTTACATCTGTATAAACTTTCTTTTATAAGAATATATGTGGACTGCAAATTAACAACTTGCAACGAACAGCCAAATTGGAGGAGGTTCGATTACAAACCAATTTTCTTATTTTTTCTATATCTTATTTGAAGAAATCCGTCAGATTATCCGTTATGGCTTTAATGATTAAACCCCTGTATATATTTAAAATGTTGCATTTTTTAATAAATTATGAGAATTTTACTCTATGATAACAAGTTTATATGTTTTGGGTGTTTTGTTTTGAATTGCAAATAGAAGAGTTGCTGTTAAGAATTCCGCAATAAATAATTGTGCTTAGGTGGATTTTACTTTGTGAAGCAAGGTCTTGCGGATGGCAAGGGCGTTTCAAATATAAATCTGCAAGTAAAAAAAAACATGTGTAGAAGTAATTGGATAACAAACATTATGTTCTCTCTTGTTTTTTTTCATTTTTAACCTAAATTGTTTGGGTTTTCGGCGATATCTATCGCCTTCTGATTGTCCGTCTTTAAAATTTTTCAAGGTTTTGGAATAACACTCTTGTCCATGTTATTTTTTGTATTTATTTCATATGGAATTTTCGCGAAATTGTGAATTTGATTAAGTGCCTTTGTGATCTTCTTTATAGTGTAGTACTACCTTGCAGCATGTAGTAATCAGAATTAAGGATTAATGAGTTATATTTATGTATTAAAAACGGATATAGTATTTACCCTTCTATGGCAACGTTATCATTCATGCTAAAATCATACGAATATCGACCATCATATACGAACGTTCTTAGACGCTTCTTTGAGGACTGCTGGTTTTATGTATCTTTTTATCACTAAGTTAAAGTTGTGTTTCAGTCGGTGTGAGTGTCAATACTTGGAATTTTCTCCAGGCTATTGATTTCATTTTAAGGAAACTAAACGTAAATACTTTTTGCGTCGACACCTTTCTTCATAGGACCCCAGATTCAATCCTGGTTGACAAGTGGTGGACCACTTAATGGTAGGTTTTAGCACAACTATTTAGGTCCCTCAGGGTTGAACTCGACATTAATTTTAAAACTGCGGCACTATTGATGAAAAGCTTATTCCTCCGTTAAAAGTTAAAGTTCGACTCAGTAAGACAACAATTGACCTAAGCTTAAATTTGGGGCGCCGTTGATTTATTTGGCTTGCGATTACAATCACGGGCTACAAATAATTTTGACAATCTTTCATGTGAAGATTGGACCGATTACGATGAAGTTTGGATTTCAGAGGTCGGACGATTGTTAAAAAAAATATTAGAATTATTAGATCTAAAGTCCAATAATTTTTCCAACAATTTTGGCTTTTTAAAAGCTTTGAGACAAAAAGGAGGGGAAAAAGAGAGCGCTTTTTTGTCACTCGCCATAGTCCGACAATAATTGTTGGATTGAGTTTTTTGCCGGTACGGGTGGCTCTCCTGTTAATTCCAGTTAGTCTCAGTCAGACTCAGTCCAGCGCAGTTTCTGTTCTCATTTATTTTTCTTTTTATTTTTTTCTTGACCTTATTTGTCAATAAAACAGATTGGTGAAGTGGTCAGTTCAGAAAATAGGGCTAAAGGTTTCGAAAAATCGATTTAGCACCCTAAAAAGCTTGAGAACTTAAAACGGGAAGCCTCATAATTGCTTTTAGATTATTGACCATTACCAAATGTTTCTTAACGCGTATTTCTTAAACCCTTGTGAGCACATAGCCACAATGTGTGCCTGTCAAGCATACCTGAAATCATTCCAAAAAGGCAAAAATCGTTATCTTAGCATCTTTTCTTTTCGACACATTTATAAGAATTTTTTGATTCGGTTCCCAAAAAAATAATAAAATTTATTTTTCGATGTTGGGTTCCAGTATTTAATATAATTTTTCAATTCAAAATTTTTTATTCAACGTTTCGGTTTATTCCATTTTCAAGAGTTTGAGAATAAAGATTATTTGATGATTTAAAAAGTATTTTTTGTGCAAAAAGGCAATTTCGGCGATATCAGGCCGTCTGGTGACGCCACGCACATTCCGGTATTACGGTGTGTTGATTTATTAGGATTTTATTCTGCCTATTTTTTCTCTAATTATCGGAACGATATTAAATCAAGTGGATACTTTGGAGTGTTTGTGATGCTAATGAAATAAAATATCTTTAGATAGGGATGCAGGTTTGACGTCCAATTGACCGAACGACCTGGTCAAATGTTGATATGGAGAAATTAATTAATTGATCAATACCAAATTTTGGTATTTTAAAAGTTTCCATGGCTATTTTTAGAATGTATTAGCAATTGAGCCAATCAATTATGTCATTAAAAAATAATTCAAATTTCACAATGGCCGTTGTTCTCATCTAATAAGCCTGTAGCGGTTCGACCTAATTTATCTTAGCAGAATGGCGATATTTTTTCTTGAAGTGAAATTTTCTAAATTTTTCAACTTTCAATGAAAAAATTTAATTTATTTGGTAAAGTGGAATTTAGCAAATCAAATTGGTCAACGGTTGTATTAATTACCATATTACATAAAATATAAAAATTTTGTATATATCTGCTTTTATCGGGAAATAATAAAGCTTTTTTGTTTATCAAAATCATGATTTTGTCCATCAAAATTTTATTGACTATATTAAGAATACTTTTATTATGAGATATTAAATCAAACTGGAAACAAAAAACTGTGGCGCTAGGCCCAGATACTTGTGGCATCGGTTTTCCGACAGAATTGTAACTTGTGAAAAACAAACTGTGAACCGTGTATCACGTGATATCGGATCCCTGCTTTATCTCACTATCTTTTTCTAAAACTAAAATTAAAAAATTTTAGAACATAAAATGTCGGAGTTGCAAAATATCCTTTCACCTTCCTTTTTGCAGAAAAAGTTGAAATTCACACTGCCTTTAGGGTATCCCTGCCCCTAATTTGACATATTCTCGATAAAATATCTAGCCAAACACGGCTTCAAGGAATATTAGATACAGTTAGTAGACACTAACCTTCATCTGCGTAACATGTGTTAAAACTTTTTTTGCTGATGATACGCTCCCAGCACAAATCTAGCGAAACAGGAGCCAAAACCGAAAATTCTATCTCTCTGAGGTTATATTTTGAAATAAACCTAAATTTAACATAACCTGCATTAATTAGTACATCAAAACTTCTGTGGAAGGTTTTTTGTCGATAAGTTGCTTTATTTTTTCCAGAATATGCGACAGACCGTCGTTTTTTTGACATTTCCATCAGGAAATTCTATCTCCTCCGCGGTTATATTTCAAAATTCACTTGCAAATTTTTGCAGAAGGAAGCTCAAACAAAATATAAATTCTGTCGAGCCGTTTTTTTTGACTCCAAACTCAAATTATGAATTTTTGCGAACCAAACTCAAATATATGAATTTTTCAAGGTACGTGAAAATATTCCAGAAGAAACAAAGTGCTTCGATTTTTTTTGAAAGTAGGCTTCAAAAGAAGCTGGGAAACATCTGAGAGAAGTTGGCTTAAGTCAACGTTTTTGTACGTTTTAGTTGTGTGAAGATTTGACACAAACGTTATTTTTGAAACATACTTTTGAGAAATACTTAAAAAAATCGAAAAAACGCAAAATTTCCAAAATTTTTTTGTTCTCATTGGTGTGTTTATGCGTTCAAAACATAAACAATTTGATTTGGTGCTTTTATGACTTAATTAATGCAGGAAAATGTAGTGTGTGGGATACCCCTTAGCGTTTCTGTAACAGCAAATTCAAAGTAGAGCCACTAATTGTGCTCTTGTTGCCTTGAAGAACTTTTTTTATATGCTCACAAGGTGTTAAACGCGAAATTATTATCCTTAGATAATTCTTAATGGGTTTACAGAAAAACAGATTATTTTGTAAAATACCGTTTTCATAAAAGAAGATATTTTAATTTTAGGATCGGGTCCTCATTGCACAAGAAATAGGGAAGGTGGGATCAAACTCAGACATAACATTTGATTTCATCAAATTTTGTCCGACATGTTATAGCTCTAAATGCAGCATAGTCATATTGTAAATGTCATGTGATAATCTAATATGTTCGTTAATTATAATCTGGTGAGTGTTAATAACATACCGTATTATTTCTTCATCAAAGCCGGATTAATAAGCTGGATTGGAACACATTTTTCAATATGCTATGGCGGAACCAAACACTACCTATGATATGCATCTCCTATAGCTCTTGTGCATATCAGACCAAAATTTGATAAATCAAATTAATGCTGGGTTAATACTCATTTTCAGGTTTGTTTCCGTTTAGATGCCAATTCCTGATGGTACCTTATACCTGTTAGAATTGGTGCTATCTTTACGTGATAAGTTGTGGCACGCATCTCCAAGGATAGATATCACATGTAAAAGATACTGGATACACTGTACTTTTTTTCTCTTGCGGACTTTTCAATGCCGACTTCTTGACCCCCTCCCGCGATTGAGATATACTAACTTTCAAATCAGTATGTTATTAAGCAGGGAGGTTTCAGGGAGTTGCATTGAGATGTTCGCAAGAGAAAAAGTGGCATACGTGTATTTTTATGTGCTTCAAATCAGGGATCGACGTTATGAAATAAAGTTCTAGTTATTTTAAGGGAGTTGGGTTGTACGCTGCATTTTGACCCTTTCGAAGTTATTTTTTGGATTTAACTGGCAGAGCTGATATCCCAAAGGTTTGGCATCTTGACAGTAAAACGTCTTCGCGGTGAATTGGATTTAACAGGTAATCTGATTACAATTCCACCAACGCCGACACCTACGCTGTTGTAAAAAGCTCCTAAAAAATCGCCTAAATACGCATTTTTCTCCGTTTCATTATTTTGTTTTGTCAGGTTCCAAAAAGCTCTCATACAGATGCTTATTGTTCATTTACTTCGCGAATTTTGCTTTGGCGGAAAAAAAAACGAAAACAACAAAAAGTAAATTATTGAATTTGGTCAGTTTGAGGCTTAGCAAACTATCTTTTATTCTTCACCAGTTTAGAGATACGTTTTTGTCTCATACTGCATCGTGAAAGCACAGGCTTGTTTGACAAAACATTAAGGAGGTTTTTTTTGAATTTTTGATTTGGGTCTCTTCGGGGCATGTCAACTTTTCATTTCTTAGCCTTAATTCTTGAATGGTCAGTTTGGGGAGGCGTCAAGGCAAAAGCTATACTCCTCCACCAGTTGTAGGAGATACAGTTTTGTTCATACTGCATCTGTAAAGGCACACGGCCTTGTTTGACCAAAACATAGAGAGGTTTTTTGAAAATTTTGTTTGGCGTCTTTGGGGGTCCATGTAATTTTCATTTTTTATTTTGATTTTGACAAAATTTTGAAACCAAAAAAATTTGACAAAATGCTTCAAAACTTTTGATTTCAAACACCTTTAAGCGATTTTGTGCATTATTTTAACTGGTAGCGTCGAAAAAAAACAACTTAGGCACTTTCAATTTACCACTAATTCATCAATAATTGTTTGTTTTCGTTTTTTCGGCGCCAAAGCAAATTTCGGGGAAGGGCGCTTTTGCATTATGTGTTAAGGCTTCTCTGGAGCCTGACACAAAAAAATAATAAAAAATGGTTGAAAATTGAAGGAGAAAATGCGATATTGCTAGTGTTTATAGCAGGCTTTTTTAAAAGCGTAAAGTTCTTTGGGATATCAGGCTCTGCTATTATCCAAAAATAGTCGTAAACTGATCAAAAGTCTGCGGACATTCCANAAAAAATATATGTTGATAATGAATCGTCGGTTATATGCTTGATTCAAATGCAACACCACGGATGGTGCAAAGACACTACGGGTCCAGAGATTGTCGGCCACTACGGGAGTTAAATTCACTTTTATGATAAATATTTTTTTTCATGGGATACTTGAAGTTGAAAATTTAGAAATTTCACTTCCGACAAAAAATAAACACTTTCCTAAAAACTGGCTCATCTTACATTTGTATTTTATGTCTAGTTCCGAAATAATTTTTCTGGAAGTAAAACATAGGCGAAAAATCTTAATAAATCAACGCCACGTAATACTGGAACCAAACATTCGAAGAAAAATTCAATTATTTTTTGGAAACCGAATCAAAATTATAAATGTGTTTGAAAGAAAAGATTCTACGATCCCGTTTTTTGCTTTTTTTGGATGATTTCAGGTATGCTTGAGCCACTATTGTGGCTCTATGCTCACAAGGGTTAAATCTTCAGATTCCCGGGTCAGAAAAAAAACTTTTTCCTTGGAATGTTTGTTGTGTTTTCCGCGTTCTCCGCAAATTCGTCGGGTTTTAGTGTTTTATCGTGATCGAATGGCCATCTTTCGATGCCTACACTTTACGTTATGCCTTTGACGCTCTGAAAAAGCTAAAACACACATTGGTGAGTAATATCGTAAGTTTGGTCGATGATTATTCATTCACCTTCAAATATTTAAGTGTGGAAAAAATGATTCAAAGAAGCTAGGTACAACGAGTTGCTTGAAGCAACTTGCTTCTGAGAGTTAATAATATTGACGATCAAATTCTACACAAAGAAGAAATTCCAAGACTTTTCCGTTCAAAAAGAAAATTCACAGTTAAATCAATTCCACCGGACTATCATATCAAGGCAATTTTCCCTCATTGAATTATTTCTAATTTTCGTTGAGTTTCGTAATTTTAAAGAGGTGATGGTTCCTAAACTAATGATTTTCGAGCAAGTTAATTAAAAATATGGAGTAGTGACTAGTAGTGACTTTGTTCTAGACTAATTCGGTCAAAGAATATGATTACTTTTACGTCAAACCACCATCCCATGTCCGGTGTCAGCGCTAGAGAGCCTTAAACTTAAAGCTTTTGATCTCATTTGACCTCAAGCTTTTTTGGTGATGTATCTAAATTGATACAAGTCACTTGAAAGTAACCTTGAATGTCATCTACTGTAGTAAAACTTTAGCTCAAAGAGTAAAACAAGCAAATTTGAAGATTTCTCACACTGTGTTATTCTGATAAAAATCAGATAAATATTTTAGTACCGAAATATTTTAAGTTCACAGCTCTCTAGCGCTAAAACCGTCATATTTTTTGGCCAAATTATTCTGGGAAAAAATTGAGGGAACTTTTTTGTGTACTTTACTCCCTTTAAGTCTGTTATAGTTAAAAATTATTATTGAATAAACAGTGTCTATTTCAAAATCTATTACAAAATCTTTACATCTTTATATAAATTATCTCCCAAAATCATAGCACATTAGAGAAGAGATTTATTTAACGTAATCTGTAGGGTTCATATTCGATTTCGGCTCTTATTAAATGTGTTAACACACCCCGTTGAGAACAATAGAAAAAGATCGGTTGAATAAAATTGTGCTACGGGTTTTGTACTCGAGCCTGGCCCGACTTATCTAATCCGATAAGGCGGCCGTTTGATACACGTTTATATCAAAAATCAGTGTGAAAGCCTACGCAACCTTTGATATATAAGCATGTAAAAAAGTAGCGCTAGATAAATTTGACATGT
>SCLH01001593.1:72495-84161 GCA_004367855.1 Oikopleura vanhoeffeni | reverse complement strand
TGAGTGATGCGTGAAACACCGACAAAAAATAAAATTCATTCTGTAGGTGTCATATGACAAAATTATATTTTCAAGCATTTTCACCTGAAAACTAACCAGGTAAGGAAATTTTCAGCTCCACAGGTCTTAAAGATGATCAAACTGTTATTAGATCCCTTGACAGTCAAATTACAAAAATAAATCGGCAAAAAGTTGTACTAGATGCCGAAAATTGGCTTCAAAGGATGTGCATAATTGTTCTCAGAACTAACTTTTTAAACTTTTATCGGTCAATTTTTGGTATAACCGGCCATCCGGTGAAAATCAAAACATTTTGGTCTTGAAGTTAACCCTTGGCTGTTGGATGCAGAAATCCGTTTGGAATAATCTACAGTACCGTTAAAAATGGCATGAGTCAAAAGGTGGGGTGAACTTAAAAAGCTTCAGTAGAGTGCGTTTAAGCAGACTGGTTGGTAGCACGAGTTTGAGTCAAAAAGTCCAACTAGCGTCCTTTTAAACGGACAGTTTGACGATTCAAACTGGCCGTTACATTTAAACAAGCAATTTGAATCACCGAACTGACCGTTTAAACTCACGATAGCACTTCTTTTTGACCAAAACTCTGTCTACAAACCTGGCCGTTTAAACGCACTCTACTGTACCTTAGGAATAAAATTTATCCGATTAATTTTACAGATCTTTGGTATTCCTACAGATACGGCATAGTTACCGTATACGCCTTTAAATTGTTTAGTAACACTGTAATTTGTAAACTTTAAATTGCGTTACGCATGTCACATACATGAACTGATTTATTTCCACGGAAAATAGATCAGTTCCTGTATTATTTTTTTTACTTTGACATATATATATTCTTGATTAAAATGCTGGTTTTGTATTTTCCTATCCCATTTATAGTTGCTTGGTTCATTGCTGATGATAGGTCATGTGAGCATGCCTACAATTTACTACAGTACCTTTATTTGGGTATAATATCAAATATGGGCTTGCTTGCAACAACTTGCACTTTTCAATCTGATTGGACTGCTTGCCTGATCGACGATTTTAGAAGACGGGACCCGATTTTATATGAAATTATACGAACGAATAAATTGCCGGTTTGGGCACCAAATGGGAATTACCGAGGATCAATGGAAAAAGCTTGCCGTTAAAATATTGCTGTAAACACAATTGCACAAAACGACCATTTTTGTCTTTTTTTTTATCTTCACATGATACTCTTATACTATGTAAAAGCGCACTTGTTCGAAAAAATCGTTTCCATAAAAGAGGCAAGGCTTCGTGCTCATAATTAAATGCCAAGTTTACTGCGGAATACCTACAGCTGAGATGAGGCGTTACGTAGTTAGATACCCACTGTGAGAGACGAGCTTGATGGCCAATCAGCGAGCGCTACGCCGATCACGTGAGGATGAGGTTCTGCCCTGATCAAAAAATAATTGTAATCCAAATAAATTACTTAAATTGTTCTTTTACATACGATAAAATAATTATCAAAAAATATTTTTGTTAATATCAAAAATTTTGATTCAAAATGTTTGAAATTTATAGCTCCGTATTATAACTTTGAGTTGACACTTTGATAGCCGTTAATTTTAAGTTTTATGAATACTTAAAAATGCTTATTTTGAAAGAATTCGAAATTTTCCATTCCAATTACTTAAAAATCCAAAATTTCCCCGCTTTTCTATTCGAAAGGGTAAAATTTTTATTTCATTAAAATTTGCAAACCATGCAAAGTATACCCTTAAAACGGTTTTGGCAACACTCCCCTAAGGGAGTGATCGTCGCAAATTGGACTTTTTCATATGTTTCTCAATTTCAAACAGCCTTCGCGAAGCCTTTTCGTCTGATTTATATATTTTTTGAGAATTCTACATGTATATTACGGGCCTCGGTGCTATTTGACAGATTTGTACTTTTTCATTTGTTTTATCTTGATCGGAAACTTTTTGCAACTTCAAAATTTTTCGGATAAAAAACTTTGTATAATCTGATTTTTTTCAGATCGATTATTTTTACTTTATAAATCGTCTTTTAAAAAAACACTCTAAAAACGCCGCGTTTGCTATTTTAGGTGCCTAAATTTGGGTTTAAATTTATTTCTTTTATTTTTTAAAAATAAGAAACTGTTAACGCCGACCCATCCACCGTTGAAAATTTATTTAATTTGTTTTTATACGATTTCCACGTCGAAATCGAAAATTTTGAAAAAAGACGAAAAAAACGCAATTTTGGCACATCGAAAAAAATATTTTTTTTTCATGAGTTGAATGAATTCAATTTGAAACGGTGGATGGGTCGGCTTACCAATTTGGCAAGTTTCGGTGTATAATTTTTTTTTAATTCTGAATTTAAGAGAGCTTAAAAGGTTTTCTCCCAAACCGTAGTTTCGTTCAAAATTATAATTTAGAGTATCAACAAATGCAAAGAAACAAAACGAGAACATATTTGAAAAAAATAAAAGGTGACATTTTTCATAATTTCAGTTGATGTATACAGAAAAATAATTTTCAAAATTTTTGAACAAGAAATGAGGAAAATTTTCAAAATATTTTTAACTATTTTTTACCAAAAATCACAAAACCATGTCATATGATTTTTCGAATAGCATATAAAAAATATGTGGTTACCTACACGAAAAGTTAAAGTGGCCATTTTGAAGACTGTTTTTCGTTGATTTGAAACAAATATTGAAAAAAAATAAGGCTTTTTATATAATGTTCGGAAATTTTTTCAAAAATTTCTCATAATTTGTAGAATTCGAAAAGNGTTTAATTCGAATTCAAAATTTTCTAAAAAAGCAATAATTCGAAAATTCTGTAGTTACAAAAGTTGCCTGGATTATGAAACATTACTTCTATGGTATATTGAGAAGAATATATAAACCCAGTAAAAAGTTTTTCATTAAGCGCCCATAGCCGGATCTGTGAAATAGCACCGAGGCCCTTATGTTTTTGAAGAAACTCTCGAAGAAGAATTTTGAATTCTTGCGTAGGTGGCGCTATTTCGTATTTTTGAAGTAAAATTTTCATGGTTTAGTAGAACGAAAAGATGCCCAATCATCGGTTTTCTGAAAACGTTATTATAAATCATGGGCCAATGTTGACCAAAAATGGGGCTAGAACCAAGATAAAAACTTATAATTAGCTCTGCAGCCACGTGTGGTCGAAATTACCCCATGTTTTATCATACCGTCTCAAGTGAACAGATGAGTGCGCAATTATGAAAATATAACTTCTTAAAAATACGATTTTGAGATTTGCACCAGCTTCGCAAGAATTCTTAATTTTGATTTGGGAGTCTATTAAAAAACTTAAATAAACAGCATATCCAAAAATCCAGAAAATGTATTATCAGACGAATGCTGTCAGACATTTTCTGTTTCAGACTTGCGGGTTTTTCTAGAAGCTACATGCCTAAAATAATCACTTCTTTCAATTTTGTGCAAAATTAGAAATTCCCTTTTTATTTTGTCCTTGAAAGACATTGGAAAAAGTAAAATTTGTGAATTCTCCCCTCTTAAGGGGGTGGTCATGTCGGATTTGAAAAAGGTCCTAGGGCTTAAAAAGTTGTCCAAATTGATACGGGGTGATAATTAAGTTACTAAGAACCCAATCATCAAAACAAAAATCGAAATTTTCGCATTTTTTCGATTTTTTTCTAAGTATTTTTTAAAAGATGAAGTTAAACAATAACGTCTGCTCGAATTTGACCACTAAAATCAAAATACCGACTTGAGTAAGCCAACTTTCTTTTCAGTGTTTCCCAGCTTCTCTTTGCCCTACTTTCGAAAAAATCGAAGCACATTTTATTTAGGAAAATTCCAACGTGACCTTGAAAATTCATATTTTTGTTTGGGGTCGAAATTTGACAAAAACGCCCCTACAAAGTTTCTGTTTGTTTAGAGCTAGCTTTTGCAAAAATTTGAGTATTTAGAAATGTAACCTAGGGAGGAGATAGATTGTCCGATGAAAAAAGTCCAAAACCGGTATTTAACATATTCTAGATTAAATATAGCACTTATCAACAAAAGCGCTCCTACAAAGTTTTGTATATCAATTATACAGGTTATGTTAAAATTGAACAAATTCGATATATGGTGTCGAAGGAGATAGATTTTGAAATTTCGCGAAGTGACCTCCTGACGACATGTGACGATTGATCTAGTCATCAAAACCTGAGTTTGACCTCCGAATCACAAGATAAAGGCTAGGTCTACAAATTGGACATTTTGGAAATTATTGCTCAAGCTTCAGATTTTCCTAAACTAGCTCTGCAAAATGCAAATCAGACATGACTACCCCCTTAGAGGGTGGTGAGTTGAGTTCTGACATTTTGGAGGCTTGGTACGGCTAAATTGATGACGGTAGAACATTTCTCATCAATACATATGAAAGATCTATCCTTGATCTCGCGATCCATTAGACAATTTAGTACTACTCACCACACCATCTGGTTAACCGCGGTTAAAACAGAGTCCCTTATCTTTTTAAAAGAAACAGATCCTAGAGCTTATATCGGAAAGTTTGAGATTTGGTGAGAATCCGGAAAATTGTCTGAATTTTAGTGTATAGGAGCTATTTTCCGAATTTGCCTCAGGGGTCAGCAATCTGGTTGAATATGTCGAAAAATGTTTTTATAAATTTCACTTTTATGTTCAAAATGTCGATTTCGCGCACTTTTTGTCGATTTACAGCCAACAGCAGCCGAATCACAAAAAGTACTTTCTATTGGATGTTAATCAACTCTTGGGCGTTGTATATTCCGAAAATGACGTTTCTGGCATTTCCACGGAAAAAGCCTTTTATCAAAACGTCGAAAAAACACCATTTTTCGACATATTCAACCAGATTGCTGACTCTTGAGGCAAAAATCGAAAAATAGCTCCTATACACTAAAATTCGACAATTTTCCGGATCTCACCAAATCTCAAAACTTTCCGATATAAGCTCTAGGATCCTGTTTCTTGAAAAAAGCTGAGGGACTCGTGTTTAACCAGATGGTGGTGGAGTGGTACTAAATTGTTTAATGGAATCGCGAGATCAAGGATAGATATTTCATATGTATTGAGAGAAATGTTTACCGTCATCAGTTTAGCCGTACCAAGCTCCAAAAGTCAAAAATCACTCACACCACCCCCTTAACTTCAACCACTTTGTCGACATACTGTATACAACTATCAAAGAAAACAAGGCGAAATTTTCTGTTCGGTTTTATTACAAAATCTTTTTAGGTAGATGTAAAATAAATCTAGATATCAACAAATAGCAGGACTGTTCAGTATCAAAATAATAACTCTTGCAATGCATAGAATATATAGGGATCTGTGATTGAATTTAATATTTAACTCTCGAACAGATGATTGCAAAATTTTCTTTTTCAAAAATTTTAAAAAATCTTTCGGTTTGGGAGTTAATTGAATCCATTTTTGTGAAGGAAACCACTTTTTTTTTACAAATGACTGTAAAAACAAAGGGTTAGTTTTAAATAAAGATATCAAGTATAAAAATAGTGTTCTGATAATTTGAAAGTTATTCCAGACTATTAAAAATAAAAGTTTTTAACACTGATCCTCACGTTATCCAAACTCAAGCATGTTAATATAATGTGAGGAGCGGTGCGGGCGGGCACAATAATGAAAAAATATGTTTTGCGTCAAAATACAAGATTGTAAAAATCTCCAATCGGTCAATTACGGTTATAATGAAAAATAGGCCAATCAAGTCAAAGTAATTTTTTTTTACATACGACATTCTGATTGGCCTGTAAAATTTAAAACAAAAAAGCCAATCAGAGGATTTCCCAGTGATTTCGGAGATAATCTTTGAAATTTTAAACCAGAAATAAATTCTGTGGCACATATTTATCATCACCGAAGTCAAAAAACGATTTTTAAAAATCTAAATGATGAATTTTTTTGTGAGGCTGTGGGAATGAAACTGCGATGATATTTTAATATTTTTTATAGCAAAGATCATTGAAATGCAATTCCCAGAGCTCACAGAAAATCATTTTGTGATTATTAGACCTCGGCGACTCATAGATATGATATGAACTATTAATAATAGTCTATTATGATGAATTTTAAAATACCATGTTTTTAAGCACTGTAATCTTGAAAAAAGTCATTTTCAAAATTATTATGAAAATGCTGGCATTTGTTACTGCCATCTAAAGGGCTATTCTCTGGCATATCATATGCGGCAAAACAATAATGGCCATTATGTCAGACCAAAAATGGCCGTTTATAAATGGGTTGATACTGTAGTAAGAAATAAACAATTGTGACATAACGAGTTGACTGATCAAAAAAGAGAAATTTTGGAAGACTTAGGAGAAATCACCAATTGTAAAATATTATTTATAAAGTATAAAAATAGAAATCTATGTTCAGTATTAATTTAAGCATAAATGATGTACTATACACTTACAGGGTCGATGTCAAAATATAGAATTTTTTTACTTCATTTTGTTATTAACCCACATTTACATTTATATTAAGTGCGCTTCCGGTTCCGACTTCCGGTGAGCAATACGTAGAATTTTTCTGGTAAAAATAAATATTTAAAAAATCTGATAAATTATATATACAAAATACAGATTGACTTCAATGGTTAGCTCAAATTTTTCGTCATGGAAAATAATTTTTTGAAGGTTAAAGTAAGTTGTCAAGGTCAGTCTGCTAAGGAATTTTTAAACCATAGAAGAAGTCTTGAAAAAAGCAAGGGTCAATGAAACCATAAATGGTGATAAATTTCATTGCAAAGGTTTTTGGTCGTATTTAAAAAAACCTACAGTACCAGAAGATCATAGCCCACAATATTTGAGCTCTAAACGATCATTGGTTGATATGGCTTCACAGTTCATTGGTCAGCTTTATTAACCAATGATCGTTGAAAGTTCAAATATCGGGAATAAACAATTTTCTGGATTGAAATCTTCCGTACTGTATGTCTAAAAGTCATGAAAAATCTTTGATTCAAAGCCTTCCGACGGGTATTATGTAAAATATTTCAAGGCTGGAAGAAAAAAAGCCGCTTTTCTTGCCTTAACCCTATCTTTTTGTCGGTGTCATAATACGAGAAAAGCAGCTACTGAAGAATAATATCATGGAGTCGCATTTAAAAGAATCGTTATCTACTTGATATTCAACGCCATTTTGATCGGAGTGGCACACAGAGGACAACGGGCGTCCTAAAACACAATATTATTATTTTCAAATTATTTGCATGAAACGAAAAAAATATTGACAAATAAATTTGGGTTTTAAAAATCAAGTAAGACTCGTTTGATCCATACAGAGAGACTTGTAAATTTTTTAGAGACTATGTATACTACTAAAAGTTCATAATCCACTAAATAACTTAAAATTTGTCGTTAAGCTCATAATTGCTTCCGCCATCTTGATATAAAGTGAATGAATATGAATATTTTTCTAATTTTGCACTTTTGTTCATAATAAGGCCTCAATGTACCACTTAATTTTTGTAACTGTATTGAATTAGCATAACAGTCTGAGATTTTTCGAGTGAGGCATTGAAAACCGGAGTTTATTTTTAAATAGCTTTAAATTTCATCATGTTTCAATTTTGAATTCTACACTTTGCAAAAATCACCCAATAAGCGGTATATCGAAGATAATACCTACTATTCCCGTAGAACTTTGACGTCAGAGACCTAAAGAATCGTGTGATTTCATTGGTCAATACACATTGACTCTTGAAATCTGTTATGGCTTGATTTCCCTCCAGCTAATAAGAGCTTACGTCTCAAATTGTAATTACTTTATATTCTTAGAGGACCAATGTAAGAAACACAAATATTTTCAAAATAAATTTTTACAAAAACTGTTTATCTCGCTCAGTAAATATCTTATCTTGTGTTATAACTTTAATAATACTGGATTGAGACATTATTATTGAGCTATATCAACAGTATTTTCAAACAATTATTTGGAAACAGCATTATTTACACCCATGACTAACAGTCATTATTTTCATAAAATAAAGTGTACCTTTTTTGGCTATGAAACTAATCTGAAAAATAATTCGAAAAACGATTATACGCTAAAATTCAGACACTTCTGTATCCTTAAAATCCGTTCCTTCAAATTAAATCAATAGACCTCGCTTGAAATAAGTCTAAAATAGCAAACGGTAACCTTTTAAACCACGGTTAACCACGTGGTTGGTTTCAGCATCGGTATAGAAGATATAACATAGCATTTGATTCATAGGAGAGTAAAAAGTTTTTTACAAGTCTATATCAAATTGTCACACAATAACGAAATTCTCGAATATATTTGCTAACAAAAGCTAAGCGAACAGGAAATAACTAAAATATTTCAGTTTTTTCCTACTCGGTGAAATATTGGTCACATTTTTTGTAGAACTTTTATGAAATTACCAATCGGTGTTTATCGAAAATTCAATTGAAATTAAAATTTGTGGTCGAATAGCAAATGGCATGTTAAAATACAGAGTCATATATGAATCTTAAAAATGCTCTCATCTGTAAAAATATATTATTCTAAATTTTAACATGCCATTTGCTATCAGACCACAAATATTAATTACACCAGAATTTTGAATAACCACCAATTGGTAATTTCATAAAAGTTCTGCAAGAATGTGACCAATACTATAAAGATTAGGAAACGATTGAAATATTACTTTTAGTAATTTCCTGCACGATAATCTTTTGGTCAGAACTTTTATTCGTGAGTAAATGAATATTTTATAGAACTGGTGAATCCATTCATGCTAGCAACACTATAAGGTCATAACCACGATTTCCGTCTAAAAAGATATGGAAAATCTTTTAAGATGAGTTAGGCCTTGGAAAATAAGTCCCAAGGCCAGAATCTCATCATGAATTTCATTTAAATGACTAAACATCAAAGCCTCAAATGTTTTAAACTTTTAACTATTTTATCGTTATTTCTTAAAATTTTATGAAGCTGAAATTTAACTGTTTAGATTTAAATAGCGGTGTGTGACATACCTAGGGAGTGAACCGGGCGAATTATCACCTTTGAACAAAAATGAACTATTTAAGAATTTTGCTAGTTTAATAGTTTCAAATTCAACTTACCGGAATCGCAGAAACTGTCAAGGCGCAAGTATAACAAAAGGATGAATGCCCACAAGGGACAAACGCAGCTGATTTTGGGTTGGTCTGACAAATTCCACACAGCTTAGTCGAAAAGGAACCACTTAAAATTGATGGTTAATTCAAATAGATTTAAAAAATGGTTTTAGGAAACGATTACAATTTCTCATCTCTTAAAGAGATTCTCTTTGTATAATGACAAAAAACATATTTTTTATTAATATTTTATTTGAAGATCTGACATTTTGAATTTAACAAAAAATGTTCTTAAGATCTTCAAAGATAACAAAGGAAACATAGAGGAGACTAATCAAATTGAAAGAAAATTCTATTGAATACGGAAGCATTCAGAGGAAATTTAAACCGTAAAAACGAATACTTTAACATGTCATTGTTTATTTGAGTCAAACTGTCAAAAACGATTTGGCTGATTTAAGTTCGAAGAACGCCCCACGGTGCTTAAAATTCTAGACGTATACATTTTCAACTAATGTAGAAAGTTTGGCTAGCACGTGAGTTGAGACTCAAGAAAAATGTTTATTCTTCACTTTGATTTTTTGTTGCGTGTTTCTTTTTTGTTAATATAAGTTGATTTAAGTCATGGTAAAATCGACCAATTTGTTGGTCTCACATCGTTTTCAGGCTATAATTATTGTCTACAAGTGCGTTTAAAATGTTTTCGGGTTGCATCAATTTTAAATGCTTCAAAATGGGAAACTCTTGAAAAATGTCAAGATCCCACCATTTATCAAATCCTTCAATAATGGCCAAATACCACAAGTGTTTTACGCACTTGTAAATAAATGTATGTGAAAGAAAAAATCGTATTAACGGTCTGACCAAGTGAAAGGTCTATTTTTCACATAACGAAGATCGGTTTCTTTTAACAGATAAGAAAAAAATCTAAATTTGGAACGAACATATTTTTCAATCAACTTAGGTAGTTTTTTTTTAGTGCAACCACCCCTTCTCATGATGATTACGGGAAAACCATAGCTGATATCGAGAAANTTTCTCGATATCAGCTATGGTTTTCCCGTGATAGTCATGAGAAGGGTGACCTCCTTTAAAAAAACTACCTTAGGGGGTTGCGAAATTTTCAGGCCAATTTTTATCAAAAATAAAAGTGTATAGGACTAACATTATAAGGCACCTTGGGTCTTCTTTAAATAAAAGTGAAAAAAAAACAATGTCAAATACTAAAGTCAGATAGAATATGTTTTTTCAATGTTCTTTTTGTTTATTTTGATCATTTTAAAGATAGAACCACGTTTTTTTTAATTAAGCCAAAGTATTTTACAGTGTATAAGCTCTACATAATTTTCATTAGCTTTGAAAATTAAAAAATATGATAGGACTGTTTTCTTAGATTATATTTACAGTAGTTGGTGAACTGGAAAGTAATCTTTCAATTTAAGATTACATTGGAGATTCGTTAATTGAAGAAAATAAGCTTAAAAATCAAGTTTGATGTGTACATGCGTTATCATGTTTTACACTCAAGAAGTCAAGTTTGTCCTTCGATTTAATAATGATGAATTTCTCGTCTTGTATTTTAAACATGTACATTAGGCCGTCACCCGTTTAAGCTAAAACCAGAAGTTGTTACTGTGGATCTTGGCCAGGAGGACATAATTTTAAATCACGTTTTCTCCTCTACATCTTTATAGTCAAAATTCCCATTTAGATTAACATTTTCGGGAAAATTGCGTAGGTTTTGCCCGCTTAGACTTGTGTCCCCTTTGCCAAGACCAACAGTAGCATATTTTAGTTATTCGGTAATATAATTTTGAACAAACTCACACGCGACAATCACTGCCCTTATATATATATTAAAATAATCGAAATTTCGGGTCGTCCGACTTGACTATGATTGAACGACCTGTTTTAAGTTAAAACTTTTACCAACTAGCTTCTTCTCATTTACTATAATTTATACTTTTTTGGTCGATAAAACCGGAAGTCACGATATTTCAGTTCAATGGTTTATACACACTATAATTTATACACCAAATTTGGACTTTAAGTCAGTCAGCTTAACCCTTGTGAGCACAGAGCCACAATTGTGGCTCTAGCATACCTAAAATCATTCGAAAACGGCAAAAAACGGGATAGTAGAATCTTTTCTTTCAAACACATTATAAAGAATTTTGATTCGGTTCCGAAAAAATAATTGAAATTTTGTCTAATGTTTGGTTCCAGAATTACGGGGTGTTGATTTATAAGGATTTTTCGCCTATGTTTCACTTCCTGAAAAATTATTTCAGAACTAGACATAAAATACAAGTGTGAGATTAGCCAGTTTTTAGGAAAGCGTTTTGTGCATGCATAACAGTTTAACCTCCTCACACCCAGAAACGAGAACTTCGCCTCACACTCAAAAGCCTATCTAACGGCAATACTTTGAGCGCTTATCACGGGAAAACTGGAAGATATATCAATTAACTTATTTTTCACTGATTGAGATAAAGGATAGAATTAAGTAAATAACACATAACATTTTCAAATTTCGAAGTCTGTGAACTCGATAACTGCCAGAGAAAAGAGAGGTT
>SCLH01001593.1:46596-70681 GCA_004367855.1 Oikopleura vanhoeffeni | reverse complement strand
GGGGCGGGTAAAACGCGCCAACCAATCAGAGACGTTCGGAAATCGCGCAATTCCCCGCAAAATATTTTAATTCAAATAAATTGCTTCTAGAACCACGTGAGTACTAAATGAGTCATAACAGAAAAAATTAATTCCCACGCTTGTTGCCGGGCGCATCCTTTTGAGTGTACGTAGTAATTCTATTTAAGGTAGTAATTTTTTCGCGAATGCGAACACTATTTGTCGCGAAAAATTAGAATACCAGTGTGAATCACACTGTGTGATAACCAAATTATTTATATATCCCCTGTTCACATTTATGTTAATATCCGTAACGCAGTGTGTTTTTAAGTAGTAGGGCCGGGATATTAACAAAAGTGTGTATAAGGGATATCCCTTTATCACTTTTGGTTAGAATGCGTAGCCACTACTCTTTTTAACGTGTGATTTTAACGTTGTGGCTACGCATTCTAACCAAAAAGTGATAAAGGGAATCTCTTTAAGGGGGTAGCAGCGATGTGGCAGATTGGTACATTTTTTCGGAGTGATTTTTGAAAGAAAAAAATGTGAAAATTTTTTATTTTATTTTTTATCTTCAATGAAAGTGTTTATTCTTGCAAACGTTTATATTTTTGATTTCTCAACATACTTAAGTATCTGTAAAAATATCATAAACCACTTTTCATTACAACTCCATTTCCAACTTGACCCGATGTGGGATTTTTTTAAAGACGATATTTATAAACTTCAGACATTTCCGGGTGTTATGCACTAATTAGTGGGAGTATCATTATCCAGATGAAATAATTTCTTAAATATGAAAGTTTTTTTTCCATGAAAAATAGAGAAAAACAGCTTTTTAGGAAAAAAATAGACCTTCAATTGAGTTTAAATCTTCAAAAATGTCCTGATTTTTATAAGTAAAGTAGCCTATTACACCCGAAATTTCAAGTTGATTTTTGGAAAAAATAAATTTTTCATAAATTGCGTGCCAAATGACACAAACCGGTACTCTCATATGAATCGTTATTGAATTGAAACATCTTGTCTACTCCCAGTTGATAGAGACAATACTCGTCAAATTTCACCTAATTTTGGAAACTTTAACCCTTGTGAGCATATAAAAAAATTCCGCCCAAGCACCAGAGCCACAATTGTGGGCTCTACTTTGAATGATGTTTACAGAAAGCTTAACCCTTGTGAGCACAGAGCCACAATTGTGGCTCCAGCATACCTAAATCATCGAAAAAAGACAGAAAACTGGATCGACGGAATCTTTTGTTTCAAATACTTATAAAGAATTTAGATTCGGTTTCAAGAAAATTAATTGAATTTTTTTCGAATGTTTTGTTCCGGCATTACGGGGAGTTGATTATCAGGATTTTTAGCCTATGTTTCACTTCCGTAAAAATTATTTCGGAACTGGCTAACAATTCAAATGTGAGATTAGCCAGTTTTTGGAAATGTTTTGTCATGATAAAGTTGAAATAAAAGATTTCTGGTATCTAGAGGCAGACATTTTTCTTAGGAAGTGAAATATCTAAATTTTCAACTTCAAGTATCCCATGAAAAATTTAGTTTATTAAAAGTGAATTTAACCAATCAAACATTGTCCACAGTTGTACTTCATTACCATATTTACTCGAAATAATAAAAAAATGCCATTATCTGCTTTTATAGGGAAAAATAAACATTTTTCATCAAAAATCATGGTTTTTCAATCAAATTTTTGACTTATTTATAAATTACTTTTTTGATTTAGGAGATATAAATCAAAGCGGACAAAACAATGACGTAGGCCAGATTCTTGTGCATTGTTTTCAACAGAGATAAAATTGTAGAGACAACTGTGACCGTGTATCACGTGATATGGTACACCTTGCTTTTCTCACTAGTTTTTCTAGAACTCAAATTAAAATTCTAGAATATGAAATGTCGAATGCAAAAATATGACCTTTCAATTCCATATGCAGACAAAATTAAAATTCCAACTGCCTTAAGCTTTCTGTGAACAACATTCAAAGAAGAGCCACAATTGTGGCTCTGGTGCCTTGGCGAACTTTTTTTTTTATGCTCACAAGGGTTAAGGATGTGGGCACGATAATTGAGATTTCTCAGAAACTTTTTTGATCGCCCCATTTTGAAGAGAATTTTTCCACTGAGTTTTTTAAAGCTTAAGCTCAAAGACTAATTTGAGATTTAACCTAAACACTTAAAATCCTGAAAAATAATCCGAATTAAAAAAATTTGTTCGTGGAGATGTAACCTTCATAACTCTTATTATACTAACCCCGAAAGAAAATTTACAGGTTGCCATCACCGTTTGTTCGCAACCGTTGTATCCAATCAAATTAAAAACTACCTATAGATTTTTTTCAAAAAAGTAAGTTTGATAATTTTTTTTTCAAAAAAAGTGAACTCGTATATTTCTCAGAAATTTTTTTGATTGCCCCTATTTTGTAGAGAATTTTCCACTGAGTTTTTAAAGCTGAGCATTTTTCTGAATTTTGAATTTTTTTTCAAAAAAGTAGGTTTAGAAAATTATAGTCAGAGATTTCACCAAAACTAAAAATTCACAAGTCGTTCCTGCCAATTTGGATACAAATCAAAAAAACTCTCCGCCTCGGACCTTAATTCAGGCTTTGCGGTGAATTGATACAACAAATTGAAATTTTATATTTTTCAAGGAGGGTAGGCTTTTGCGTGAGGCTCCCAAATACGCTTTTGACCACTAGGGGCAAAATTTTTGAAAAAACTCTCCGCTCCGAGATGGCATTTATATTTGGAAGTTGAATCGCAAAATAACAAGAAAGAGTGATGAATGAATGAGGGTGGCTTTTAGTGCTTTTAGGACGCCATACTAAAAACCATTTTCTGAGCGTTAGGTGAGTATCAGATGCTCTGAATAGTACTGGCACCTTCCTTAAGAGTTGCTTACTACTATTTGGGAAAAAAATTAATTATTTCTGAAGCCAGTTTCTCAGAAACTTCACTTTGAAAATGTGTAAAAGAGCCAATTATCGTGCCCCACATCCTTAAATTCACTTATAAAATTAATTTTTTCATGGGATACTTGAAGTTGAAATTTAGAAATTTTACTTCCGAAAAAAAAATATACTGCTCTAGAACCATAATTTTTATATTAACCCCTCACACCCTTTGACTATCTGAAGCCAAGAAAATTTCGCGAGGCCAAACGGCGCAAATAATATCGTCACAGACCTACAATTCAATGCGTCATAGAGTTTGCAATTTTATTTCCAAAAATATTGTTGAAAATTTCATACGATTAGCCGTTCGAAAGATATTTTTTCCTACTTTTTTTAGGATTTTTGCAAAATTTCTTAAAAAATTAATTGCGTGAAAACGATACATAAAATCAAAATTCTGAGGCAATTTTTAGGAAACACTTGAGGTCTTTTGATATAAGTTTATTTTATCTGCAGTCTATACGAAGAATATTTTTTTCACAACGTGATTTTTATGAAACTCAAATAATGAAAAAAAATATTTTTCAAAAAATATTTTCCGAAAAAATTGACGGCAATTTAACCACAATAAAGCCGACAAAGACAAATCAATCAAGTGTAGACGATAAGTGGCTACTGATTGAGTTACAGTGATTAGCAGATATTTTTCACATTTCTTGCGCATATATTTTGACGCCGGCGATATGAATATTGTTTTGGTAAGCGATCGAATACTCATATTTTCCACAATCTGAGGACAGCTATATAAATAGCCTAGAGTTTGCACTTGTAATATTTTTAACTTATAGTAATTGTAAAATGTTGTTGGTTTTCCAAGAATACAAGGCTACCTCCTCCAGCGTAGTGTAAACCTCTCTTTTCTCTGGCAGTATACGAGCTTCATAGACTTCGAATTTGAAATGTTATGCTTTATTTACTTAATCTATCCTTATCTCAATCAGATGCAAAAATAAAGTTAATTATATATCTTCCAAGTTTCCCGTATAAGCGCTATCACAAGTATTGCCGTTAGATAGGCTTTGCTGAGTTGGTGTAGGCGAAGTTCTGATTTCTGGGTGTAGAGGAGTTTAAACTTTAGGCAATGCCCAAACGCCGTTACCTGAAAAACTGCTAATCTCCACTGGCGTGTTCTTTTTTCAGCCCCAATTGATTTTTGCCACGATTTTTCTCAGAGATAGATGCAACCGATTTTCGAAAAATTTCAAAAGCATCGGTCATAGAAGGTTTCGATACGACGAGCCCGCCAGGACGAAGCTAGGTTTTTGGCGATCGGATATCCAGAACGGAAAAAACCGGGTTGAATCTTAAATTGGTCGCGGTTCTCAAGTCGTTGGATATATGACTCTGATTTTTTTACCATTCTGCTTAGAGTTTTTGACGAAAATTTTGGGCGTCAAATTTTAATATGACCCCAAAACGTCAAATTTGAAATATGACCCGCGATGGGTCATCACATTGCCGATTGAAAGAAAATCCCATAACGATCCAATATATATAAAATAATAAATATTGTATGTAATATGACTCCAATATCAACAAAACTCGTTTTTAAGTTATTTTTCACAGGGAAAAAAAAATTTGCATAATTTTTTGCTGAGGCTTCAAAACAATTTTAAAAAATGTAAAAAAAATTCGAATCTTTAGCGCAAAAACAAATTCTGAAAAATTTCAAAAAGTATATTGTTGTAGAAACTTGCGTACTAAACGTCCAAAGGTTGCCCCACCCTTAAAAGATTAACCCTCAGTTGCGCCCGCAGTAGATTCGACGGCCTCTGGCGTCCCTTCTTGAGTTTGGAGTCTTTCGCACTACACTCACCTATAATTTCAATAATAAAATAATATTTGCGCATTTTTCAATAAATAAAAAATACAAAAAAAATCATGAGGTACAGTTCAAAAAATGCTATCACATATCCCTTTTTCGTCTCAAGAGATAAATACTAGGCGAATTAATAGTTATAACTACATTTTGTATTAAATCAATCTCCAGTTTATGTGAACTTTTTCTTTTCAAGCGATTTCGCCGTATTCGCCTTTAATTTCAGTTGAATTCGATATAATATCTTTTTTCGTAAATTATCACTCTTTCATGACCTTAAACATTCCGAACATGCAACTGACCCTTAACATCCCTAACACATAGAACTTTTGCTACAGTTTTAAAGTTTGTCATTTCATGACACTATTTTTTCAACTTTCGGACCTTCATTACGTCAAGCCCTAGCAGATTAATTATTTATTTTCCGATCTCGAAGGTCAATTCGGAAATAACTCAAATATCGAATAAAATTTCCAACAGTATTTTTCAGACTGAAAAATTAAAATGATATTTGCTGTTGGACTTTTTTAACGCCAATTTCTAAAATTATACTTGAAGTTTTTTCGAAAATTTTGAAATTTTTTTAATTTTTGAATTTTTTACAGATTGTTTAACGCGTCACAAAAAAATTTTCGCCACATTTTTTTCTCTTCTTGTTGAAACTACTTATCGTTTTCCAAACTATTTGCTTATATTGGTCATAGTGAAATTATTTTCTCGTACGAATTTTTTTTTATTTTTTATTGAGATATATTTGGAATCCTCATCGGCTTTATTCTTTCATATGCAGGTTGTCATATGACATCCCTCATGCTGGTCATTTTAATTTGCACCTTTTTGGTCATTCTTATAAGATTAATTGTAGACCCCAAAAAATTTTCGCGTCAAACACTTGAAAATTCTCAAAGTCCAGAAGCCAAAAAAGTGGGTAAAAAAGATCAGAGCAGTAAATGCAGCATCTCATATCCAAAGACTTGGAAACCGAAATTTATAGATTCAACCTGGTTATTATTATTTGCCATGTTTGTAAACAACAAAAGGAACTACGGTATATCGATAGTCTTCATCCGAATTCGCCACAAAACGCTTTATCTGCAGGGTACTAGTGATGTCTCCATGTGAGTTGATTCGAAATTTCTATATCCGTATAACTAAATTATGCTTTAGGCTGTTATAGGTCTTGGCAAAGCGGTCCGACACACGTCTAAGCGCGCTAAAACAGTCACCTACGCTATTTTCTCTTCATAGAATAAAATGTTAATTCTAAAATGGTTTGATGGTTTGACTTATAAGATGACAAAAATGTTACGGAGGACAACAGGTGGATTCTGTAAACATTATGTCCTAAAACTCCAGTATTCCACAAATGTATGTACCCAACTTCGAGCGTTTATAGTTTACGGCCTGACGCTAACGCATTTACATAAAATTTTTTTAAAAAAAAATTTTGTGGAAAAACAAAGAAACGAAACATAAACAAAAATCACTATGTACATAGTTCTTAACAGACAAGCGAATTCCGACCTAGCGTCCGATCCGATCAGCCCGAGGCCCCGATTATTATTAAATCTGCCGAAGGACAAAACACTTGACATTCTCTCATTTGTAGCTGATAAAAAACCATAATACTTCTAACGCAAATCGATGTACACATCACTTGGTGTTTCCATCAGCTTTTATTTCTTTTCAATTACTACTGACAATCATCCATGCTGAATCTTAATATTGCATGCATTACTTTCAGCCGATCACATTTCTACCTATACTTGTATATATATAGGTATCTTAAGTAACTCAACTTTCCGTGATCATGATTCCTGTTTTATTTTTTCAAAGCCATGATATATGAAAGTTATATTTTCTAGAACGAATTTTGAATAAGCTACACTGCCTAACAGATAACTTTAGGACTTTTCACATTTAATTTCACAAAACGGCAGTATATCAAAACTCTCAGAATGGCGTCTCCTTCATCTTTTAAGAGTCGATCGAAAGTGATTGTAAACAAAAAATTTAAAAAAAATCCAGGAACATTGAATGGACGAATGTATGTTCTTGATTCTGACTTTCGTATGCGCTTATATCTGTTCTCTCTGATAAAATATTATTCACTTATTAAAGAAGACCCATCATGAGTAGCGCCTTTTTTTGAATATACATTTTTGTTAGGCCTTTCAGGAAAAAAAAAATAATACCTGATAATGTGCATACACTCACACCTTGTAATTTTTGATAAAAATTGGCCTGAAATTTCGCCCAACCCCCATAAGCCGTTTTTTTTTACAGGAGGTCACCCCTTTCTCCTGATGCATAATCCGGGACTGAAAACCTATGATCTGTATATCGGCTTTTAGAACTCTAGATATTTTCTTTGCATCCCATTTATACTCTGCCGTCAACGAAAAAGGACGTCAATGCAGTAGAGAATTGTGATGAACGATTGATTTGACATCCGGCTTCACGCTCCATATAAACCGAAAGTTAATTGTTTGGTCGCTAGACTTCCTCCATCATCGCGTGGCCCAATTGTTTTATTCTTCAAAGCAGCCGAAGCCTTAATTGTTTCGTTGTCGTCTCTATTATCACGTTATCAGCGTTACACCTTTAAACTGCCGTGGCACCTGAGCTTGTGAACTATAATTATTTTTTTTAGTATTGACCATTCCTAGATAGAACCTAAGACAACTAGATATTCTATGTATTATTTTTTCTTCAAATTTAGAGCATTTCACTTTTACCGCTCGAGAAAGTAATAATTGCTTTTCTTTTTAATGGACAAACGCAGCGTTTTCACATTGGACCAAAACGAAGCAAAAATTGCCGTCCTAATAGATAGCCATAATTATACTATTTAGGACATTTTTCTCACATCCTTCTATCTTAATTACGCGGTGAACACTACCGTGTTCGAAACCGATAAAAAAGGCAACAAATCTTTCCATTGACCGTAGATCCTGTTAGATTCTTAGTTGCAGAAGATTTTCGATTTTGGAATGCCAAAAACCGGGTTTCGTCGGCTATCCCCCCCCCCCCGCGCTCTCGCCCCCCCCCCTCCCCCTCGCGCCCCCCCGCTCTCGCATCAGCTTCATAGGATATCCTATTCTCATCCATCTTAGGGATTGTGATCGCTCCCATCGCAATGAGAAGGGGCGTCGGCGTTGATATGCCAACGAGTGAGTAACCATATCTATAAAAGAAAGCTATTCCTAAGCCTTGGTATCCCGGTTCAATAGAGAAACACAAAATTTGGGTATAATACCTCAATGCGGTGTCTCCGGCCTTTTTCAGTCTTCATTAAACTAGGAAATTTAAAATTTACGAATTTCGGTACGATGTTTCTTTTGAATTTTACACGTCTACTCATGGTTAAAGAAACGCTCTTGCGTTATGTGAAAGATACGACCCTCCGGTCTGCACTCAAATATCTCGAGTGCTGAGACGCGTTCAATATTGGCGTAAATAAAAGGGCTCAATAAACACTTATTTTTTTCTTATCTTAAAATAAAAAATATCCAAGATAAAACAAAAATATCAAAAACGTTTGATATTTCACAAGTGCTGGACGCTTTTTGATATGGAAATAGTGCACCTCCGTGTCTTTTAGTTGTCTTTAAGTATAGTTAAGGATTTGAGGCCATACTTTTCAAATTTTCTTTAGATCTGTATGCGCGACTGTGGGTTTTGTTATTTACGTAACGCAGAGTGAGTTGTGTGTAATTGGAGTAAAGAGAATACGTTTACCGTTGATATTATTCAGAGGATTTCTGCCGGCAAGCTTCTGTGGAAAGCCAGTTTATCTGACCAGACCGCGATATGCCACAACCCTCATGTGAATACATCTATCTAAAAAATACGCACTTATTCGGTCATCAATTTCAATTATAGTACTTCCCTCAACTTCAGCTAGCCCTCGCCCTAACGATATCTTGTGAAACACCTAGCCCGAACCCAAACAAGCTCCCACCGGATTCATGCCTGGTTGTTGCTACTATGCTATTAAGTTTGCACCCCAAACTTTGACTATCTGATAAATCAATCTATTCTATTATAGGAAACTTATTTTATAGAGGCGATAATTATAAAAAGTTTTGCATAGCTTAAATTAACACAAAATCAAATTACACTGTCTTGCATAACAAAATTAATCAATAGTTTGTGTGTAAGAGAGAGAATGAACATTTGGTTCCTTTATGAGTATCTCAGCAGTCACAGTGATAGATACCGATTCCAACATTGTTCCTTAATTCTCATTAGATTGAGAAAAGTGGTCATTAATATATCGTTTCAGATACAACTAGAAAATAAATTTTTTTTTTTAGGTCTTCATTTTTTCTGTGTTGAGCACCCAATCACGCTTCTTACGCGTACTCGAAACTTAAATCAGTTGACCCTCCCAAATCGTATAGTAATCTCTCTCAGAGCTCCGAATAGCACCTTGGCGGTAATCAAAATGGTTTCGTGAGAACATAACTCATTACTAGAACAGTGTTAAGTATTTCGTTCTTTATATACCGTTCAAAATGTAGGATCTGACGGGGGTGTTTAACTTTTGAAATGGAAAATTTCTCTTTCAATAATTTGTTCTTTTTTTTCGTGAGTTGACACTCTCCCGGACCACCACCTGTGGAGTAACTTCCAATAGAAATTTAAGCCTCTATATCCAATATTTAGGTTATCTTTGAGCCAAGCATCTTGGTATTCCTTTGCTATATGTGTGTTGCCAATGTAAAAATTGTATATCTTCTACTTGAAGTATCTCTTTAAGAAGTAAACATATAACCTCTTTTTCAATGAGTCAATAAATTAACTCGAATTTAAGTGGATCCAAGATACATATTTATCAAACTAAATTTTTATATTACACCCGACATATACATTGGATAAAAGAGTAAAACACGAGATCACTGTTTTATTTGTTTGCTATTCATAACCAGTAGGAACACCTTTCTCTCTGCCTTAAAGGATTGAGAACATTCAGCTCTTCATTCGGTAGTCCCTGAAAACATCGACATATTTTTTATAAAAATAACACAATATAATCACTTGAATATATCTTTATTACTGGAGCGCGGATCTAAAAATCCTTTTATCAACAGTAGGGAATTCAATATCTTTTTGCATTATCGAAATCATATTTGAAAACCTTCACAGCACAGATGCGGCCACTTGAGTAATTTGCCCTGGGTTTTCAACAACATAGTTCTTAGATATCTTTTTTTTGATGCATGTTAACGGTTTTAACTTGCGTTATTTTTACTTGGGCACATACCCAACCAATTCCATATAAGCTCCTNGGGAGTAGACAAGATGTTTCAATTCAATAACGAGTTCATATGAGAAGTAAACCAGCAGGTTGTTCCCGCATAATGAGGTCGGTCGGCCTGAAATTTCGACGGGTGACAGGTCAATGTACATAATATGTACTACATGAATGTCTCTTTTTTTAATCTCTTCAAATTAAACTTGATTCTTTAGATTACCTTATCGAATGAAAGTAATTGACCTTAAAATGATAAGTTATTTTCGAAATTTACTGTACGTATAGTTTAAGAAAACTGCTGTATCAAGTTTTTTTCCCGAAATTAAGATTAAACAAAAATAAGAAACAAAATAAATATAACTCTCTTTCAAGTTTTTGCTACCATGGCAAACGTATCCTGTAAAATTTGACAGGTCGATTACATAGATTCCCAAAAATCACCTGAACTATCTACTAGAATGTCCCATAATGATCAAATAAAGAAGGTGAACTTCAAACCGCTTCAAACTAATTTGACAGTTCGAATGTAGACTTTATCTTCTTCATATCGATAAAAATCATAAAAATTAAACGTTTATCTAATACGTTATCGAACAACTTGACAAATACTTAATTGACAAAATGACAAGAACGTACCATTTATTCCACCATATTCAACGCAAGTTCAATCACATTTATAAATTTTTTATGTATTTTTTAATTTTATAGTTTTTTGTTATATTTTTCTACAAAATACAGCACGGATATTTGGAACGTTATTTTTTGAGAAATAGCGCCAGAGCCCTAATTTGTATGTATTTCTTCTTTTACATGTAGATCATTTTTTTTTACTTTTCAATTTTTCTACAGGGAACAAAATGTATATTTGCAAATTTATTTAATAACAATGGCGCCAGAGAGCGCTAGCTTCTAAATATTTTTATATCTTTATGTTGGATTTTTCTAAAAAGACGTTATGGATAAAAAAAAATAGCGCCAGAGAGCTCTGAACATAAAATATTGCTTTGATTTTCTCATAAACATAAATAATGCAAACATTGTCCCCAGAGCAAAATTTTACAGTGGTATTTTATAATAGTTTTTTATTTACACAAAAATAATTATTTTAACACATTAAAAATTATGTTGATATAAAAATAGATTTAAAAATTCGCAGTAGTATTTCATTATTTTTTTTTGTTTTTTAATTTTTTTCACAAAAATAATTATTTGAGACATTACAAAAATTAAATGGGTATAAAAATAGATTGAAAAATGTACAAAAATAAATAGCATCATCATTGTAGAAACCTGAAAAATTAATCGAGATATTATAAGTAAAGATAAGCAAATTAAATCTTACCTTATTTCACTGATGGTAGTTTCCGTCTGATATCCACTTTCCATAGTTCCCATTGAATGGGTGTCATCATGTGGTGGTGATGGTGCTAAAACGGAAAATAAGTTTTTATAATTTTTTTATGAAGGGCCCGCCGGCGGGCTACGTGAAGCTTGGGGAAGGGATCATTCTTTATAATAGAGATGGCGATATAAAATTCTGAGAGGGTTTTTTTTCAAAGCCACATACTACAGTACGTGTAGGGAGCGCACCGGTCCAATTTCTAACTTTTATAACGGTCGAAATAACGAAAAACGGAAAAAAAAATCTTAAGCAGAATTCAAAGGCAAGAATTCATGAAAAATAAAAAAAAATAAAAGAAATGAATTTTTTGCCGGGATAAACCGGTTATTGGTTAAATTACCCGGTTTCACCTTTCGGTTAAGCTCCGTTAAGGTTGCCAATACTTTTTCGTGTCTCCCTGAAAGATTGACATCGTTAAGTGACGAAATTGATCCGGGACGTCCTGGGAAAAAAATTTGGAAAAGATTTAGAGTCAGTCTTTGCATAAATTTCCTTCAAAATGACGAAATTTTTTTCATAAATTTTCAAAAATTTTTTATTTCAAAGTTGGGCCAAATTTTTTTGTGACACACGGCTCTACTTCTGAAAATCAGGTAAATGGAGTTTTATAGCTAAAAATGCAAGTTACGTCTCTACAATGGGCGTTTTAAAAAGTCCATTTCTGACCACTAGATGGCAAAAACTTTTTTTTTGTGGAATCGTTTTCAGCATCAACCAATGACATGTGTAGGCGTTCGCGTGGTGGACGTTTCATACGGCTCTCGCGGGGCGCGGTTGACACACAACACGAAGGTGAGAAGAGGATAGATTAGGTATTTGGTTTGGCCCCGTGAGGTCTCAGAATTGTGTATGCAATACTGTTCTCTCGTTAGTTTTACCGGTGCGCTCCCTAAGTATGTGACATATTTCACTATACTCAAACAAATTAAAATTTGAAATCATATTGTTTAATAAAAATTGAATAAACTAGTTTTTTTGGAAAATTCGACTTGTCTTCGAAAAGAAAGTTTTTGAAAAGGAAATTCTCGATTCTTTTAAAAATTTTCTCCAATTATAAACATTGAACTATCAGCTATAAAATCAACTTCACTTCAATTATTTTCCAAATTAAGGTGGGTGTCTTCTGTTCCCAAATGACGTCAAAACTTCACCGATTTCTTAGTTTTTTCGCTGCAAAAAAAACATGATTGTTTTTTTCAAAATGGGCTCATGAGATTATACTAAAACATGATACTTTTTAGAAAATATTTTTTTGATGGAATTTGGTAAAACCAATACGTAAAAGTCAAAATTGGGAAATTTATTTTTTTGAATTATTAGCTCACTTTGGGTACAAAAATCAAATCCCAGCCAAATAGGCTTCACAATTGACATATAAATGAGTTTAGTAAACTGTTTTCGTCAACTTACATCTATGATTTTGTCCAATCACTGGCGATAGAACACCTCTAGGTGGCGCACTCGCTCCATTTTGCAAATTTGGAAAGTTTTGCATATCTCTCGAAGATCTCAAAGTCGTCTGTTTATGTTTAGTCTGTATATAAATGCCCTCTCCTGCCGAGACTTTATGGACATTTGGAGGCGTTTTTCGTTGGGAGGTGAAATTCGGAGCCATATTAATTGCTGGCTTCGAAATAGGCTTTGGCGTTTTGATCACTTTTGATGGGGTAGGGGTCCACGAGGCGGCCGTGGGATTCAGTTTGGAGGATTGGACGTCTTTTACTTCTTCGACCTCTTTTTGGATTGATCGACCTACGTCGTGGTCGAGGTCAATGCCCAATTGTTTTAAATCAACCACGATTTGGGGCTCTTCTGAATCATCGATATCGTCGCGAACAGAAATTGGTTGAACCGAAAAAGGGTTGTGATCTGAAATAAAAAAAAATTGGGAAAGATGGCCAAAAAAAATAAATTTATGTCACTGTTTGTTGGTCTCGACCCACAAACCGGTGAGATAGCTCGGCACTGGTACATACGCCATTTTTGAAATTGTGGACGATAACTATACTTTTCGAGTCACTGCAACGATCATTTGTGGTAAAATACCGGTCAAAAACGGAAATCTAAAAACCAGCTCTGCAGTGGAACGCAGCTTGGAAATTTATATTATGGCCCTAAATTCTCACCGGTAATTTGAGGTTCTTTCGGAAATCAGACCATCTTCAAAATGTGCCTAGTTTTAGCTTGTTTCTCGTTAACGACAATCTAATAACTTTTGATATTTTAAAAACATTTTAACTATGTTTCTATGGGTTGTGAAATATCAACGACCAGTAATTGTCTGCGATTTTTCACCGAAATCGCTCATAAATTTCCAAAACATATTCCAAAACATAAAGTATTTGCATTATTCGAAAAATCATTTTCAAGCAGAATTTTAGCGAAAAATAGATCATTTTACACAAAAAAAAAGAGAACATATGAAGAGAGATCGGAATTTCCGAAGATTTAACAACGTCAAGTCGAAAAATAACCTATGTTTTGCTATGGCCCGCAAAATTCAGACCGAAGGTTTTTGACTCGAAAAATACGATCGCTGCATATAATTTTTTTTATAAATTTAAAAAAAAAATCTAACATGAAAATGAATAATCTTAAAATTACCTCTATAAAGTGTCAAATTTGTCTTCAAGTTTATACTGTTAAACGGGGTGTTTGTCTCTGATCGTGCTTGTCTCTGATCTTGAAAATTAGGAATCGGAGTCTCATTATCAACTCTTCCAAGATCAAATGAATTTCCATTAATATTAGTGGTCGGCTGCTGGTTAAAAGTTAACCCTTGAAGCAGTGTAGAGTTATTGGGTTGAGGAGTAAAGGATCTTTGTTGTGTTTTTTGTGGGTTTGCTGCTTGGGTATGTGGCGTGTAAGAGTTGTTGTTGAGGGACTTGAGAGCTGTTTGGAGTTTAGCACGCTCGGCAGGAGATAAATTATTTAATGCTTCGAGTGCTGCTAATGCACGATCCGTTTGGCTCCCCGCTGGGCTGAAATATGGAAATTGATAAAAATGATTTGAAAATGTTAACTATGTCTGATTCTTTGCCGCGAGAGGGGGATATAGGGCTACTTTCCTATTATACGTTTTGGTCTTCAAAAATAGGTGTTGTGTAACATGAGCAACCTCCATTTTTTCGAGTTACAAGTCAAAAAGCTCAAAAAACGAAGTAAAAATTAAGTATATTAATACCCGCTACATTATTATGGTCTTTTAAAATGAAAATAATCTTTGAAAATGGCCGTTTTAACCTTATGGTCCATAAGTTATGGACCAACGCGTCTATCAAAAGTACGTAAGTTGTGTCCAAATTTTGTCCACTTTGACGCGTACGTTGGAATTCAATATTTCATCAATAATTTTAAAAGTTAAGCTACTTTTTACTAGTGCTGCAAAATGAGATTACGATTTTTTTGGTATTTGGAATTTAAGTTATTATTCATAGCTTAAATTATATTTTCGATATAAAATTGTCAAAAAAATGAGCCAATCATTATTTATGAATCAGATTTTTTTAGAGTTATTAAAATAAATTTATTTTTTTGAATAAGATAGTTGAAACCTCTTTTCAAAAACTTTGGCTTATTTTTTGGCAATTTTATATCGAACATATAATTTAAGCTATGAATAATATTCCAAATAACAAAAATCAAAATTATGAATCATAATTTACGCAATTAATTACAGAATTAGCTTCATCATAATTATAAGCCTGTTCATAAAATTTGGAATTGGCTTGGGGTGTTTTCAAAACCAATATTTACAGCTGTCAAACGGAGCATATGACAGTAAATGGTTTTTTTTATAAAGAAATCAAATTGTTAGTATCACAACTTCCGGTTCCGTCATAATTCGATGATTTCTTACACATCGAATTATGAGCCGGAAATGAACCGGAAGCTGTGATAATAACAGTTTGATTTGTTTATAAAATAACCATTTACTGTCTTATTCGATTATAATGACTATCATTTGAGAAGCATGAGTCAGAAATTCCGTTCTTCAGTGGTCAGAAAATAATTATTCGAAACCCAACCACTAACTGCAATTTTGATAACAGTTTATTTTTCTACAGAGACAGGTAGATATCTTTAATTTTATCATTTTTACGAAAATTTTCTAGGCGGGAAATGTTTTTAAGATCTCTGAGGTAGCTCTTTTTAGTACAAACCACTTGAGAGATTGAGGAGTTGGTCAAAACATTCTTAAAATGATAACTATTGAAATCCCTTCTTCAGTTTTTTATAAACCTGTCGACTTAATATTTTTCCCGATCCGCATCCTAGTCTGTGTGGCAAATCATGAAAACCATTAGAATTACGTATTACGTAGTAGTTTAATCACCTATTCGTATTTTTTGACTGACGAAAAAGTTGTAAAATAAATATTACATCATTTAACAAGATGCATGTTAAATGTTCGTTGTATGTTTAATTTTGTAATATTTCCGTGGGTAAAAAAAGCTGCTGAACTGACCTTTGGTCTTCAATTTCTCCATCATCTCCAACATCTGTTCCATTAGCAGCAAAATCTAGATCTCTGTCAATAAAACCAGCTCCAGTTCGGGTCGCAATATGCGATTCAATCTCTTGTTTAGCAACCTCCACATTTTCTGGTAAACCTAAAAATAAAATTGAGGGTAAATTTATGGGAGCAATTTTTAAAGGTATTTATGAAAAAAAATTTAAAATTTTGGAAGAAAAATTATGAAGTAAAATTTTTTCGGTATGTTTTTCAGCAGCGGTATTTAGCTTGAAAATAAATATTAATGCTAAAGATAACTTCACCATGTTGCGTTTTATTTGCACTTGTTTTTTGGTATCAGACATAAATTTTTTGAATTATTCATAGTTTAAATTATATGTTCGATATAAAAGTGCCATAATAAATTCATGTGAGAAAATTTTTAAGTTTCAAAGGTATTTGTAAAAAAACGATAAAACTTTGCGCGGAAAAATTATAAGCTGAAAACTTGCTTGTGACGTATTTCGGCAGCGGGTTTCAGTTTGGAAAAAAAATTAAAGAAAAAAATCAATTTTTTGTATAATCATACAATTCAAGAGAAGACTATGTTCCGTTTTTATGCAATTTCAAAATTAAACCAAATCCATGCTAAAGATACCTTCGCCTGTTAGAAAAGTTTAGTCAACAGTAAATCGTTTGTTTTACCTGTTACTTCGAAAACGGGATCCTTTTCTCTACTTGGCGTGACGATATATGTGTGGGTATTTTGCTGAATTCGTTTGATTGTAGCACCTTTTGGTCCAACAACAAGACCGACAACTTTATACGGAACTCGTACCTAAATATTCTTTGTTAAAATCTTTAAAACTTTGTATGCTTTTCTTTCAGTACAGTCGGGTCTCTCTGACTGGAACAACATAAAAATTTTCGGCGATCAACTGATTTTCGAAAACCTTAAGTTCTGTTTTCAATCAGAGACCCCACTGTATTTTTATAGAAGAATTTATTTTGTGACATTTCGAGCATATTTTGTGACGGAAACCATTCAAGAAATAATCGTTTTGTTGTACGGTAATAACTTTTAGCGTTCAATTATCATAGTATTTTCAATAAAACGTTTTATGTCTAATCTGAATATTTCCTTTGGTATAATCCACCACAAATGTTATTTTCTATAGCGTGTTTTGAAAATACTGTTTTCGTATAAAAAACTTTTTGTCTGTCAGAAAAATGTGAAAATCTTAGCAGCTTAATTTTCCCAAGATCAAAAACTCAAGCTGACCATTCAGAGAATGTAAACATTTACTGTGGTATTCGTCTAAGAGGACAGAAAAAATTTGTCGTTTTGTCCACCTGAAAACGTGTTTTTTTGTCCATTAAAAAACTCAGTAAAAATGCTCTAAAAAATCGCAAAATAGCGCTAGAGAGCTAAAGAAGGAGTCCTCTTAGACGAATACCACAGTAGATATTTACTCAAATAGTTTGTCACAGGAAAAAATGGTCTCTACGATTCAGAGAGTTTATGCTCGCTAATGAGTCATTTCATAATCTTGAAAGCCTTAGAATTTAATTATCTGTCGTTTGACAGTTGTCTCGCGAAAATCAGATCATATTTATCAGATTGAACTCTGTAGATAATTGTAGAGACCACTTTTTCCTGAGACAAACTATTTGACGCATATACAGTGAGTGAGACCAACTGTAGTATTTAAGGGGGTGGGCGTCGTAATTTTTTGAGCCATTTATAGAATTAATTTTCGATACATTAATATCGGTAATGACTAAAGTGGACCCAAGGAATCTCGTGGTGGCAATTATTGTTTTGAAAACAATCTAGAACAAAATCTAGAATTTTCAAAATTCGAATATTTTTTAGCTTTAACCCGCATAAACCGGTGTTCTACGCATATGAACATTTTTTATTGGTGAATATGACTCGCCTAAACGACTGCTAACATTAAAATTATCGGAAATGTCTTCATCGAATTCTAGAATTTCAATTATTTTTAAGCAAAAATGTTTAACCTAATTATCGAATTTGACGCTGATTGGTTCAAATTTCGATTAGCTGTAACAAATTTTTTTTATCAGTGTATCTCAGCTTTTAATTTGGTGGTACTTTGTTCAAATCGAAGACCTTTTTTTCAAACATTGCATTTCCGGTTTACTCCAAGTATTTTCTAGAATGAAAATCAAAATTCAGCTCATCAGATTGACGCATTATATTTATCTTACCTTAGTCGAAAAAAAACGACTTTATCTACAACATTCGTCTAAAAGAAGATAGTTTGAAATCGAAAAACTGTAAAAATCGGCGGTTCAATTGACGATTCCAGAATAAAAAAGGTCAAAATTTGGAAATTCCTTCCTCATCACTTTTTGTTCTTATTTATCCGCTACTTTGTGTAAATTTTGAGACGCTTTGTATGTGGGGTCTAAAAGAATATAGATTTAAAAAAAATTGTTTAGTGTTCTAGAATAGACTCACCACCTGGTAGTGTGATTTAACAATGTTAAATTTGAGATATGGATCGTTAGGCGAAGGCTAGACCTATAAACGAGTATCCTCTGATTTTTCACACTGCCTAGAATTATTATGAGGCGGGATTGAAAAGTACCAGATTACGACACCCACCCCTTAAGTTAATTTTTTATCCTCTAATTAGGTATTTGTCTTTTTAACTGAAATAAATATGGTCCATTTATATATTCAAAGGAGGAAATATCTTAATGATGAGGATATTTGTTAGCTTTCTCAGAATGGTCAGCTTGAGCTTTTCATCTTGAGAAAATTAAGCTGCTACGATTTCCACATAGTCTATCGTCTATTGTCACGAAGCCAGCGTTTTCAATTTTTCACATTTTACCGGTTTACCGTATAGTTTTACTTATTTTCGAGATACCAATAATTTCGGATTAAAGATCGGTGAAACCGACTCTGTGGTGCGATAGACAATGAAAATTTGTATTTTCAACAAGATCAATGTGACGATTCTGAGCTATCTTTATGTCGAAATGGAAGTATCTAAATTGGAAGGGACCTTATCACTGAAAATAAATATCTTAAATTAAGTCACCAAAAACATGATTTCTGAAATTATAGATCGAGTTAGAACACGATTACATATTTACTCAGGTCAAAATACATTGTGTTTATATCAAAAATGAATGGACTGTTTTGTCACACTATAATGTGATTTTACCCACAAAACAAAATTTGGAGTTTAAAAAAGTCAAAATCAATAAAATTTTTCATTACCTGATATATATTCAATATTTATAGAAAAATTGTATTGGTTTTGAGACATATTTATTTCCATTAAAATTGTATTTACTCATCGTCTGACTAATATAAAGTGTTGGGCCGTTTGTAGCAGCTCAATAGCTTACTGCATTTTCGAACTCAGAATGTCAATAATTTCTCACTTCTCAAGACTGCTCTTTACTCAGACGGTGAGTTAATACAAATTTAATGTACAATGAAAAAATATCAAAACCTATACAGTTTTTACTATAACTATTACATATAAATTAGATAATTTAAAATTTTATTGATTTTGACATTGTTTAAACTTCTCCAAATCTTGCTTTATGGGTAAAATCACATTATAGTGTGAAAAATAGTCCAAACATTTTGAACACGATAGTAACATACCTGCGTGCATATTTTTAGGTTATTAAAATCTGGAAATAATTTTCCTATTCTGAAAACTCACCGAGGAGTAGGCTTTTTTGGACAAAATATCACTTTAGTACGGGGTTTTACAATGAGTAGTATTCCATATATTTGGTCGCAAAAAACCACAAAATCACCGTTTTTCATGACGGGTACCCCCTTAATGTCTTAATTGAGAGTATGTATTTTTGCAATAAAGAGTAAAACCTAGAATTTTCATTAAATAAAATGACCAAATTCAAAGCAAAAATAAAAAAGTATAATGGAAAAACACTTTTACAGTAAAATATAGGCATTTTAAAATAAGTGGACCAAAAAGGTATTCGATATGGTTGACCCTAACAATGAACTCAGTTCAGAAAACACCAATTATTAAGATAACTGTCAATTCAAGTTTATTTATATAACTTTCTTTTGTCGTTCTATCTAATAAATATTAATGAACAATACACTTTGTGTACTATAGTCAGGGTGCGCACCAGGAAGCTCAGTGGCCAAACTTGAAGCTTTTATGAGTATTCTCCCGCCTTAGAGGAGTTATCGTCACTAAAGAAAAGAATTCTGAGAAAAAGGTCACTCAAGGGCGATTTAAGGGGGTGGTTGTGGCTAAAAGGTAGAAATGGCAAATTGCCGGAGTAGTACAAATCGTTCGACCAAATACTATGTCAACCTGATATATCTGAACAAAAATCTTACATTCTAAAAAAGGTCGAAGATTACGGATAGCTCGTCTAATCAGAAACGAGCTTATAAAACTGATATAGTATTTCTTGAAGATGTATCCTCTTCGTAAGTATTCAAGGTATCAAAAATATTTTAAGCTCAAATAAACCGTACAGATCGTAAGTAGATCACATAGATAAGTGTTCGAAAAATTCTCTTATTTAGCTTAAAGCATTGAGCTTAAGCATCTCAATCATAAATTATGTATCTCCTCCCTGGAGGTTACACTTACAAATTTGAAACCCACATGAGTGTGTAGCTGAAGAGTCCGTGCAGATTATCTAGGAAATTTGTAATTTTCCATATTTTCATAAAAAACATTTAAATGAAATTGTTTCCCGAGCCTCATTTAGCGACGACCACCCCTTCCAGGTCACTCAATAGCGCAAAAATATGTTTTCCTCAAAGTAAATAGTATTTACTTCAGTTTTCCGGAGACAGATAGATTCCGTTAAAGTTCTACCAATTATTATTGTATTAAACCAATTATGCAGTGACTGTATACTTTACTTAAAGTATACGGACACTGTATCACTAGTTTAATAGAAGTATCTGTTTCCACTTAGATTCTATCTGTTTCCGGACAACTGATAGAAATACACTTGCGGAAAAACGTTTTGTGTTGATCTCTTGCCGTCGGTCTACGAGAGGGGGGTGTTCCTTAAAAAGACGTACCTGAAGTGACCCTTCAAATGAGGTCCCCTTTTCGCGGAAATATTTTCTGTATACAGAGAAAGCCAAGAGAGATGTTTTTTGCTTTAGTTCAAACTAAAATTTGGATTCGTTTTTGAAAAATTTAAGGGATTAGACAAAATCGTAGAACGCGTTTTAGTAATTCGCAATATTTCAATAAAAGTTTAAGAAAAATAAATCTCACACAGTCAAATAATGATTTAGGAATGATGACAAAAATACAACAGTAAATACGGTTGTCGAAAACTTTCATAAAAACAAAAGACGATAGTTTATCGATCAAAGTCGAACTTTCTGTGAACCAAATTTTACTTTACTGAGCGCTATTGAAACCTATGCTTTTTTTGTTAGTCAGGTTTCAAAGCTTAATAGTACATAGAAAGCTGCCTATATTTAATTCAGTAAGTAAAATTTGATTCACGGAAAGTTTGGCCACCTTCTAAAAATAGTCTTATTTGATTTTCATGATCCAATTGTCAACGACCATAAAGTATTTTTGTCAAAATTCCTAAATCAACATTTGACAGCGTGAGATTGAACAATATTTTTTTCTTTAATAATCTACATATAGAATATATATTCTTCAGTACGATTTGACAGTTCATAACAAAAGTGACAAATGTTATCACGTGTTTGCGTTTATTTATTTGATTATATGACTTTGGCCACTGATTTATGTGATATTTTCAATGTTGATTTAAATTTGCCATTTAATATGAGTAATTACTTTTAATTATAAAAGGATTTCCGGAACATCAGGCATTAAGTCTAATCGGTCTCACAAAATATTCCCACATCCGGGGACGTCATTACTATGGATAGTGAAATTTTAAAGGTCGTTTTCGCTCTCCCTGATATCGATTTGCCCTAGAATGAAAATTTTGTTGACATGCAAAATTTGAGCATTTTCTTTATTTATAATTTATATTTATAAGTTTCGTTGTAATTTCAAAAATGGTGGGTTTATTTGAAAATTTTGTTTTTGTTTGAAACTAACTTTTGGGTTTACATGCGTCTATCTAAACTTTTTGCATTGATCTAAATTTTGGGTGCATAAGTATAAGTTTTCAACCTCCTTCTGCCAAAAAATTAAGATTTCAGTAGCTAGATACAAGATGTAAAACAACGTCTTAAGGGGGTACGGTTGACCTCTTTTTAGGGTACTTTGGGGTGTAAAAATAGCACGTATTGCTAGGAACACTCGGGAAAGCACTAAATTTAAAAAAAAAAAAAATCCAAAAAAAAATTTCGAATTTCATTTTTCGAATTTTTCTGAGTATTTTTTGGAAAACATTAACCCATTTTCGACCAAAAAACTCAAAATATCAAAAAGCTGTAAGCTGATTTTTGATCAGTAAAACTCCAAGCTTTATTTGGTGGTACTTCGACTAAATCCGACGACTTTCATTTTCCAAAGATTCACTTCCGGTTACTAAAAATGCGATTTCTAGAATTCAACAAAACATTTTAAAATTCTTGCACCATCAAAATAACAAAACATATTTTTCTCATCTTTCTCAATTTATACTGCATTCTGAAAAGTAACCTAGAGGAGAAGATTTTAAATACGAAAACCTTGAAATTAGGCGGTTTTTCGCAGTTCTAGAAAAAACTTGTTGGAATTCAAAAATCCGCGCCATCAAATTACAACCAAAGTCTTTCCGTGGTTCAGTGCAAGTTTGAGTGAAATCGTATGCGAGCTCTAGGAGGAGAAATAGATTTGAAATTTTGATTAGGTGTTCTAGAATTTGCTGAGTGTGGTGACCAGGGTCGGCCAACAAATTAGTTTGATTAAATATTTTTGTAGATTAAGGATAGATCTACCAATGGCTATTCTCAAAGTTCGAAAGCAGTTTAGTATCCGGTAAAGTGGAGTACAAAGTACCATTTTGCGACGCTACCCGCCTTAATTGAACGCACGAGTTAATGGTTTTTGAATTTAAACAGTTGTGATGGCGACTGTCAGCCAAAAAAGCCACTAATACGCTGCGGCGCGCCGTGCCTTTTGAGCGTATCTCTTCATTAACAGACACTCCCAAAGAAATTAATAATTTATATATTCAAAAAGCATCTGTCTTTCATGCCTCAAAACGAAGTAATTATTTTACAACTGTATAAAGTGATGTCAAAGTTTTAAGTACGATTTTCAATAGGTTCACTTTTAGGTTCACCTAGGGTTTATGGTTTTGGGAGGAACATAATGGATATTAACGAGGTTTTCCTTGTGAATCATCAGTCTTGCTATAAAGTCTATAGATATTATTATAATATATATCATATATGGATAAAACGGCCGCTCAGAGTAATAAATCCTAACTAATTTGAAAAAAATGCGAAATCTGAAAGCATTTGAATTGGTTGATTCTTTCTAAAAATCTGACCAAATGAAATCGGCCTATTCCTATTTTACACGGTTTTGGATTGGGTGCTAATATCTTGATTTGTTTGTATCATTCAAATAGTTAGGATTATACTCTGAAAGGCCGTTGATCCATAATAATATACTGTCGTATTTGTCTAAGCCGGGAACGTTTTTTTTGAAAAATTTCAAAACGTCCGCTTAGACAAATACGACAGTATATTATATATGATACATAATGTGTATATAATTATAATAATATATCTATAGACTTTATAGCAAATTGACTGATGATTCACAAGGAAAACCTCGTTAAATATCATGTCTAGTTCCTCCCAAAACATAAACCTCATTAGGTGAACCTAAAAGTGAACCTATTGAAAAGTGAACCTATTGAAAATCAACTTAAACTTGACATCACTTTTTATACAGTTGTAAAATAATTACTTCGATTTTGAGGCATGAAAGACAGATGCTTTTTGAATATATAAATCTATTAATTTCTTTGGGAGTGTCTGTATAATGAAGAGTACGCTTCAAAAGGCACGGCGCGCCGCAGCGTATTTAGTGGCTTTTTTGCTGACAGTTCGCATCACAACTGTTTAAATTCAAAAACCATTAACTCGTGGTTCAACTTAAGGGGGTAGCGGTCGCAAAATGGTACTTTTGTACTCCACTTTACCGGAATACTAAACTGCTTCGAAACTTTTGAGAATAGCCATTTGGTA
>SCLH01001593.1:20724-42046 GCA_004367855.1 Oikopleura vanhoeffeni | reverse complement strand
TTCTGAAGCCAGGTTTCTCAGAAACTTCACTTGAAAATGTGTAAAAAAGAGCCCAATTATCGTCGCCCACATCCTTAATTGGCTCTGTGCCTCCGATGGTTAAATAATTGCACTGAAAATGGGTACCTTAAATACGGTATCTACCATTTAAAAAAGTCTTATTTTAATTTTGGAGGTCGGTATTCTGAAAGGAAACTGGTAAAACTTTCATCTTAGGTTGTCTTTTTTAAAGGGGCCACCCCTTTTGATGTGACTCTATAATTGGTTTTAAAAGAGATGTGGCCAAAAATTCTCGAATTTCATTGGTCAAAAAAATAACTAATTTGTTGTTAAATTGTACATTGAGCTTTTTTAGTTGACAGTTGAATGGAACAAACCGTTTTTCGATATCGGCGATATGACATATCGCCTATGGTTTTCCCGTTATCGTCATAAGTACGGGTGGCCCCTTTAAAAAACTACCTTAATTTTCCCTTGAAGACAATTTTTATAATTTATATGAACAAAATCCTTGATTGCAATCGGAAAAATCCTCTTAATAACTGAAAATTTTCCGTTTGTCAAATTATCATTTTAGTGCTTTACCTTTACGGTCACTGTTCCCGGTTCTCCTTCTGTTGGGGCTAAAGGACTTTGAAGAGCACCAATTCTAGATCTCTGTGCCCTTATCATGGTAAAATGTTCTGCGGCTTCTCTAATCTCATCAGCGGCTTCTTGTACATCTTCTGCCCGACCTTAAAACGGGTGTCAGATTACACAAACAATTATCAGTTTAATATTATATCACCACTGGTAAGGGTGTCAAATTACGCATTCAATTGTGTCAAATTATACAAGAAATAATCTGGTTTTTGTCAGGACAGCTGAGATTTCCACAAAATTTTGACACTATTTTAAACGGCTGTTTTGAAAGTTTTCGAGCGCATTTCCAGAGAATCTTAGCATAGGAAATTATCCGATTTCCTTCTTGAATATGCAGAATAGGTATTAATGATATGGTCAGGACCAATCAGATATTAATTACAGTNATCGGATTTGCTTGCAAAGAATAATATTTATTTAATTATAACATAGGATAGTTCTCAAATCACGAAGGAATAATAATCACAGCGAAAAATAACCATTAAATGAAGTATTTCCATATTATAATTTGTACGATTTTTGCCCCTTTTTCAATATTTCAATTTCATCCAAATCAATGCTAAATAATGGCGCGCATTAATCAGTCATGAAATTAGTGTATTGCAGAATATAAGAAAATTATTAAAATTTGCTTGGTAAAAGTTTAATAGATAATGGAGAAGAATTTATGAAAAGAAAAAAGAAATCGCGTGCCGTTCGTGAGGTTTACTTTTTTTTGTAAAAATCTTCATTTTGCCTAATATTTTAACTATAGCAAGGAATTTTCCAAAATAATTTCGGCGAATTAAGAATGAATTTATAATATGCTTGGTTTAAAATTGTAGAGAATTTTTTTGATCAATATGATCGGCATTTATGTGATTTTTGGATACGTGGATATGACGGTTACTTCAAATGAAAGAAATACCACAATTGTTTTATGCATTAAAGGTTGATGTGATAATATTTTTCTAGAGAATGAATCAGAATATTTTGACTTCAAGGTTACGGAACTACAATATACAATTTGAAAAATAAACGTCAACTCAATTCTCACAAAAAGATATTGGTTTTAAAACGCCTTATTTTTCCCCAGCACATTACTGGAAGCACCCACATCCGCCTTAACGGGGGCATGCCTTTTTTCTGGATAAAAATGTTTTTTTCTTGTTCGAAATAAGAACTGCGTTTTTTTCTACCCTGTCTATATAAAATATATATTTTTTTTTTGTGCTTAATATCAAACTATTACGCTTTAGGGAGTACTGGTCCATTTTTAAGTCCATAATAGGGTTTTCGCGTCGCCTCAATGAAGTTCTAGAAACAGCACGAACATATGTATTTCAGTTTAGGGATAATTGAACTTATCTGCTTTCACAAACAAATCGAAGGCCTCTGTTGCCGACCAATCAGGAACGACCTTCAAAAGTGGCACTCTATTTTCACTTTAAAAGCTACTTCCTCTCTGAGTTTTTGAAGTAAGAATACTTTTATAGTTTATTGACCACAGAGAACCTGGGGCAGAACCTCAGTTCAGTTTTACTCCAAAGATTTTCATCCGGCGGTTAAATAAGCAAACTGTTTTTTGGCCTTATTTTGAGTGCCTCGGGGAAAATAGACTACTCCTCCCTGGATTTGACGGCAGAAACCTAAAACTGTATGTATACGATCCTTGAGTACGGCAAAGCCTAGTTCGACATTTGCAATTTTGTATCTCGTCTTTTGGAACCGCGATTCAAATTCTCAGAAATTTCAAAATTTGAAAAAAAATCACACTGAATATGTTCAAATCGCGATGAAAATACTTTTTTTGATGACAAATGAAAAATAAAAAAGACATCTGATCAACTTATTTTGTCCATATTTCAGAAAAAAACATTTTAAAACTAATCTTGGAAATATGTCCGGAGTCTTTAAATGCGACCAGTACTCCCCTTAAGTATTTTCTCGTCTTATTTATAAATTTTATACAAAGACCTTATATGCAGTTTTTGAGTCCCATTGACAATTTAACAATAACCCTTTACGCGCCAAAAAAAACGATCGGAATATTCATCTTGCCAGGTGATGATCGGTAGCGATAATCAAAGAACATTTTTGTAGTATAAATTATATTTGCGTAATGTGCAAAAATAATTTAATTGCTTTTAAGGGGTGAAAGTCTTTTTCAGAAAAAACAGGCATTTCAAAGGGGTTAAGGGGATTATGTGCATTTCAAGGGGGCGCATTCAAGGGGTTTATAGGGACTGTATATCATATAACCTCAGAATGCAATCGTCGTCCAGAAAAGGAGTTTTAAAAAGTCTCTCGAAAAACATTAAAAAGCCTTTAGTGACACATATTTAGCAAAAAAAGTTTTACCGTTTCTACCTTGATATAAGCGTTATACAATACTGATCGTGGAAGTGGTTCCGAGCGATGAATATTATTGCGTAGGTTGGACTTATTTAATAGCATTAATCATAATAGCGCCATAATCATTAAGGCTAACCCGCGCACAGAACCAAACCCATGAATACTATTGTAGCAAAAAAAATATTTTTGGGTCTTTGTTTCTGAAGAAGCCTTTGATTGAATTCAACATAAGTATTAGATTTTACGAAAAAAGGTTGAATGTATTTTTACCAATTTTCACAAGCCTGAATATCGACGACCTTAAAATGTAATAAATCCAACAGACTGTTACTAACAGTATTTGTTCGCTGTCTAAATTTTATCCTTGCGTGATATTTATAATGTCGACGTAGAACATTTCTAATTCACCTGTTATAACAAATTGTGGGTCATCTCCTCTTCCTGGTGTCTTGATATACGTGTTCGTTTTCTGTCGTAAAATTTTGATTTTACATCCTAAAGAAACGGATTAATTTTTGATGAAAAAAGCCTGGGAACAAAACTTTTATAAATGGGTGAATAATAGACTTTTAATCGAATGCCATCTGAGAACAGTCGACTTTATGTGCTCAGTTGACCCCTACAACTATTTTAGTAAAATAACCAAAAATTGGTCATTTAAAATATCGAAATTTTAAAATTTTGCAAAAAATGTTGAAAATTTTTAAAACAAATTTTCTTCAATTTTTTAATACAAATGATCTCCAAACTTTGCCAAGACATAATAAGTAATTTATTAATTTTTTTCGAGGATTCTTGCTTAATTTCGACTTTGTCTCGGCCCAAAACTGAGTCATGACACCCTATTTCCGACGTATAATTCTTAAAAAAAATATTTGGTTCCCGATTTTTTCTTTCTTGGAACTTCCAAGTTGGAATATATTGAAAGTAGAAGCAAAATGAATATCTTTCGCTTATTAGCTTGCGCCATTTTTTTAAAAAATAGAGAATCTGAAGCCAATTTCTAAATTGCAACATTTGATGTCGAAAAAAAAACGAGCAAATTTAATTTCTAGATTTTTTTCTCCTCAGAATCGCTTTTTTCGGATTTAATTACCCCCAGGATGTATAAGAATTTGCATCGGAAATTCTAGTTTGTTCAGTAGGATTACCGCTCTGCCCCTATTTTTTCCAAAAAAAAACTTAAAATCTGAAATTACTAACCCTGTTTTCCGACAATTTCGGCGACATGTTCTGAGCTGGGAACATCAATAATTTCGATTGTATTTTGCGATTTTTTCGGTGGTCCCAAACTTGCAAAATCAGCGACGAGATCATTATTCATATTCGTCCCGGGACCACCTAATCCAAGAGCATGGAGTTCGAGGGCAAGTTTCATGGCACGGATTCCGGATGAATTTGAATCATCGTCCGATCTAAAAAAAAATTAAAATTTGAATATAAATAAAATTGTATAAATATTTTCTTGTTAATGTCTTCTGAATTGAAATTCCACATTTGTGAGTTTTGGCCAAATGTTACATTTTGAACTCTAATTTCTTTATCTTTGAAGATTTATTTGTGCAGCTGATTTACTTTACAAATAGAATTAAAAAGTAAAAATTACTTATTTGTAAATTCAGAGTTTTAATACGATTAGAAATATATTATTTGAACAGTCAGTTAACTTTTGTGTCCAATAGCGAAAGGATTAATACACATGGATATTTTTTTCTCGATAGTTTTTTTTTAGGTGGGCCCACCCTTCTCATGACAATTATGGGAAAACCATAGACGATATCGAGAAACGGTTGTTTGCATTCAACTGCCAACTAAAAAAGCTCAATGGAGAAATTTGGTCTTATTCATCGGACTACCGGTTCACCGGTAACTGGAGATCTATTATATTATATATTTATATAATTTATATGGGTATTTTCAGTATAAAATTTGAGAAAAAAAAATCGAAACTCGTTTTTTTCTTCCAGGAATTCATCAAAATACAGTTTCAGGGAGTACTGGTCGCATTTAGAATGACTCGGACATGAATTTCAGATTATCTTTAAAAAAAAATTTTCTGAATATGGACAAAATAAGTTGAAAAGAAGTCTTTTTATTTTCAATTGTCATGAAAAAAGTATTTTTATCGCGATTTGAGAAAATATTTCTTTTCATTTATTCAAAATTTTGGAATTTCTGAGAATTTGAATGTGTTTTCCAAAAAGACGAGATACAAAATGCAAAATTGTGGAACTCGGCTTTGCGCGTATCTTTAAGGATCGTATACATAACCAGTTTAGTTTTCTGCGTCAAATTTCAGGGGGAGTTAGTAATTTTCCCCGAGGCACTCAAATAAGGCCAAAAAACAGTTTTTGCTCATTTAAGCCGCGGATGAAATTTTTGAGTCAAACGAACTCGGGTTTGCCCACGTTCTTTGTGGTCAATAAAAGCATAAAAGTATATCTTTTCAAAACTCCAGGGAGGGTAGGCTTTGAGTGAAAATTATGCCACTTTTTGAAAGGTCGTTCCTGATGGTCGGCCAATCAGAGGCCTTCGATTTGTTTTTTGTGGAAAGCAAGAGTAAGTTAAATCCCTAAATAAAATATGTCTCGCTTACATGAGCGCGCTGGAAAAACCCTGTTGCTAATAGAACCAGCTCCTAAGGGGGTATGCGACTCTAAATAAAGCCTTAGAGGCATTAAACATGCTTGAAATTGATACGGGGTGATAATTAAGTGTACTAAGAACCCAATCATCAAAAAAAATTTCAAATTCGCATTTTTTTCGATTTTTTTTAAGTATTTTTAAAAAGATGAAGTTAAAAATAACGTTTGCTCAAATTTGACCACTAAACACTTCAAAATATCGACTTGACGTAAGCCAACTTTCTCATCAGTGTTTCACTGGCTTTCTTTTGAGCCTACTTTCGAAAAAATCGAAGCACTTTTTTTTCGGAAATTTTTGGAAAATGACCAAAAAAATCATATTTCGAGTTTTAGCTCGAAATTGCAAAAAAGCTCGCTTAATCTTTACAAATGTTTCTGGAGAATACTTGATAAAATTTGAGCTATTTTGCAAATATATCTCGGAGGAGATGAGTTTTGAAGTCTGAAATTGTGAAAAATCGTCGGTTATTTGGCGTTCTAGAATTGTTCAGTCGCCGGATCGAAAAAGCTCGCTTAAAAGATTGCATACTACCGTTACGTGATCTGTGAAAATTTGAGCTCAATTTGATAACCGTTGAGGAGAGATAGATTTTGCAGTTTGAGAAATGTCACCTTGTTACGATACTGTACCTATTGTGTAATGGTCAATAATTTGTGATGTATTTTTCGCAAGATTAAGGATAGATCTACAAATTAGCATTTTCGGTTTTTTCTATGAACTGTTAGTTTTCAGTATATTTCACCTAGAAAATGTCAAATCAGAGTCGCATACCCCTTAAGGGACCGTATAATTTGCATTTCCATAAAATTTTAGGCCGAACAGGGCTCGAGATAATAATTCGACCCAGTTTGTAGAACAGCCTCAACTTTGCGAAAAAAATTTGCCAAAACTTTGTATGACACACTCCTTCACACATAAGGCGGGAACAAGAGCCACCTAAGCCAAAACGGAAAATATATCTCCTCCAAGGTTGTTATTTTGAAATAAACTCAATTTTAATAAACCTGTATAATTAGTATTACAAACTTTGCTGGTTAAGCTTTTGTCGATAATTGTAATATTCTCGAATACGTAAAAACCGGTCCAAAATACCGTTTTTGGACTTTTTAATCGGAAATCTATCTCTCTAGGTATAAATTTCAAAATTTACTTCAAATTTTTGCAAAAGCTAGCTCTAAACACAGAAACTTTCCTTGGGGCGTTTTTGTCAAATTTGACCCAAAACAAAAAATTTATGAATTTTTGTCAAGGTCATAGTGAAAAAATTTTCCGAAAAAAAAAATGTGCTTCGATTTTTTCGAAAGTAGGCTCAAAAGAAAGCATGAAACACTTGAGAAAGTTGGCTTACGTCAAGCGAAATTTCGAAGTTTTAGTGGTCAAATTGACGAGAAACGGTTATTTTTTAACTACCATCTTAGAAAAATACTTGGAAAAAAAATGAAAAAATGCGAAAATTTCGCAAATTTTTTGTTTGATATTTGGGTTTGTTTTGTGGCTTTTAAAACCACAAAAGAGATTGGTACATTATGACATAATAACTGCAGAAAATGTAGGACAGGGATTACCCTTAGGGATATTCTGGCCCAATTGACATATTTCACGGTGATATTTCTGGAAAACAATAAGCTTATTGGAGAAAACCAATGGTAATTTGAGATCCTATCCTTAATTCTGCCCGAAAAAAGGTACATCAAAAATTATTTTTTTGGATCATTTTACACAATGTTACAGTAATCCTCCTACATTTTCTGGCAGTTATTTATGTCATAAAAAGTGTTTACCAAATCAATCTTTTTGTTTTCTTTCCGTGTAAGAAATCCTCAATACTAGGGTTTTAAAAGCAACAAAACAAGCGCCAGAATGCAAGAACAAAAAAAATTTTTTCGAAATTTTTCCTTGTCCGTTTTTTTCCGAATTTCCTCTTTTTTTTCCAGTATTTTTCTCAAAGATTATGTTCAAAAAAAAATAACGTTTGTTTGTCAATTTGACCACTAAAAACTTTTCGAATATCGGAACGTTGACGTAAGCCAACTTTCTCTTCAGTGTTCCCCAGCTTTCTTATTGAAGACGCTTTACTTTCGAAATATCGTCAAAAGCACATTTTAAATTCTCGAAATTATCTTCTCCGTGACCTTGAACAACATTTTACCTAATTTATATCTGTGTTTTGGGCTCGAAATTTTGACTCAATTAAATTACGCCCCAATTGGAGGCCTTCAAATTTTCCAACAGTCCACCGTAACCGCGCGAGCCAACGTGAAATATATTAGATTTCTTGTTATATGTTTCCTCTAATAGAGGCGATAGGGCTTTTTGGCCTATATTAATTTCCGAGAGTATATCCCTTTTGAAATGTGGTAACTAGGGAGAAGGAGATAGATTTTCCGAATTAAAAAAAGTCCAAAAACCGTATTTTGGACCGGTTTTTAACGTATTCGAAGATAAATATTAGCACTTATCGACAAAAGGCTTACCAGCAAAAGTTTTGTATACTAATTATACAGGGTTACTGTTAAAATTTGAGTTTTTCAACAATAAAACCTTGGAGAAGGAGATAAGGATTTTTCCCGTTTTGGGCTTATAAGATGTCGGCTTCTTGTGACCGGCTTATGTAGTGAAGGGTGTGGTTCATACAAAAAGTTTTGGCAAATTTTTTTCGCAAGTTTGAGGCTAGCTTCTACAAACTGGGTGTCGGGGTAATCTGAATATATCCTCGAGGCCTGTTCGCGCTATATTTTATCGGGGGAAAATGGTCAAAATTAGGAGCAGGGATACCCTTTAAGGGAGGGTATGCGACTCTGATTTGACATTTTCTAGGTGAAACTATACTGAAAACACTAAGGCGCAGTTAACCCATGAGAAAACCCAGAAAATTGCTATTATTTGTTAGATCTATCTTTTTATCTTGCTAGAAAAAACAGATACACCCTCACAATTATTTATTGACCATTACACTAATAATAGGATACAGTACGTACGACGTATACTTAATTAACGAGTGTGTACGATCTTTCACCAGGGAACTGCAAAATCGTTCCATATCTACCTCTTCAGACTGGCTTATATACAAATTGTTAGCTCCAATTATTTTTTCACAGATCACCCCCGGTAACGGATTATGTTAGGCAAGGTAAGACTATGTCAATCTTTTAAGGCGGAGTTTTATCTGCTTACCAGAAGCGACTGAATCAATTTTTCATTTTCAAAGTAGGAACGCAAATAACGACGATTTTTTTTCACAATTTCAGACTTTTCCCAATCATATTCCTCGCAGAAAAATGATTTATATTTTTGCCAAAATTTTAGATGCATCAAATTTTTATCAAGGATATTTCATACACGGGAGAAGGACATTTGTAACGAGGATTTAGTCGTAGCTTTTTTGTAATTCGAAGTCAAAAATCGAGGCTCCGAAATATGATTTTTTTGGTCATTTTCCAGAAAATTTCCGAAAAAAAAGTGCTTCTTTGAGTTTTTTTCGAAAGTAGGGCTCCCAAAGAATATGCACAGAAATAGTGATTTTGGGTCATTTCCCAGTGAAACACTGGATGAGAAAGTTGGCTTAGATGCCAAGTACTCTTCGGAAAAATATAAATTGAAAGAGTGTGTAATGTGGAGTCAAATGTTATGGCAGAGTTAATATCTTTAACTTTCATCTTTTTTAAAAATACCTTAAGGATAAAAATTTCGAAAAATGCGGGTCAAAATAGTTCGAAATATATGGCTTTTTTAATTATAATGATTGCTTGAGATTGAGGGAAGTTCTGGTTTTTGGTACACCTTAATTATTCACCTCCTCCGTATCAATGGTTCAAGCATGTCTTAATGCCGTGCTAAGTTGACCTATATATTTAATACCGAGTTCGACAATAACCCCCTTGACTCGGCCAAGGCGAAATTTTTGAAGTTTTAGTGCGTTAAAATCCGAGCCAAAGTAACCCTTGGTACGCTTATTTTTAGGCCTCAAAAATTCAAGGATTTCAGCCGTCGCTCTTTCAATTGTACATCTTACCTAGTTATAAAAATATAGTTAACTAAGAAAACAGCCCGAAAACCATATGGTTTTATTTCAGTTCCCTTTAAGGGATCAATTTAAAATACATAATAAACTTGCATATATCACAAAACAAATCGAAAGCCTCTGATTGGCCGCTACAACTCTTTAAAAGGTAACGGACCTATTCAAAAAAGTAGGCACTATTCGTTAATATCACTTACAATAAGAGCCGCCATACTCCTCCCTGAGATTTTTGATTACCATGAGATAAATATATTTATTCTTTTATAAGTCTTTTAATTTTGTTGACACAAAAGAACGTGGGCAGAGTTACTTCCTCTCCGAGTTCTCCAGTTTGACCTATCAAAATAAATTCCCATTCCATCTCCCGGTGCGCTCTTAAATGATGCTAAAAAAATACGTGATTTTTGGCCTATATTGGCTTGTGTGAGTGTGAACCTCGCGCTAATTTCTAAAGCCTTTCTCCCTCTGATTATTTTATGACGGTCAGAAACTAGAACATGGTACATGTGTACGATTACCGGATTTAAGAGGATACGGGCGCAAAGCCTCTTTCCGAGTTCCGTTATCAATTTGATTTGTGGTATTCTCGTTCTTTTTGTGGAAACAGCGATTTCAAATTCTCATTTAAATTTCCAAAATTTGAATAAATGAAAGAAATATTTTTCTCAAATCGCGATAAAAAATACGTGTTTTTTCATGAACAGATTGAAAATAAAAAGACTTCTTTTCCAAGCGTTATTTTTGTCCGATATTGGTGTGGCAGAAAAAATGTTTTTTTTTAAAGATAATCTAGGAACCAATTTTATGTCCGAGTCTCTAAATGGCGAATACCGAGTACTCCCTGAAAACTCGTCGGTGCATTCCTTGTGATGAATTTACACCTGGAAGTATTTTAAGTGGTTTTTTCTGACAAAACTGTCCAGAAATAATTATTGAAAATAACGAAGTTTATCGATTCGTTTTATTTCTCGCGAAAATTATCCATACTACTATACTGTAAAGGAAATTACCGATTAGTCACCAATTATATAAATATATAATATAATAGATCTCCAGTTACCGGTGAACCGGTAGTCGATGAATAAGACCAAATTTCTCCATATTGAGCTCTTTTTAGTGGCCAGTTGAAATGAAACAACCGTTTCTCGATATCGTCTATAGGTTTTCTCAAATAATTGTCATTGAGTAATTGGCCCGTGCGGCCCACCTAAAAAAGAAACACTATCTTCGGACCTGAAAAAGATTATCCAATGCTAATGTATTACTTCCTTTCGCCCTCACTTGGACAACAAAAAGTTAAATCTTGATCTGGTTATATATAATATATAGTTTATGGTGGCTAACGTATTAAAACTCTGAATTTTACAGAATTAAGTAATTTTTACTTTTTAATTCTATTTATAAAGTAAAAAATCGCGACCCTTCCTGCACCAAAATAAATCTTCAAAGGGATAAAGAATTAGACGTTCATTATAATGTTATAACATTTTGGTTCTCCAATACTCTCACAAATGTGATGTTATTTCAATTCAGAAGTATCTTAATCAGTATAATATTGATAAATTGTATACAATTTTTATGTAATGATTTTATATGATTCAAATTTTTCATTTTTAATTTTTAATTTTTAAGATACTCTCGGACGATGATTCATAATCCATCCGGAAATCTCGTGCCTCGAAAAACTTGCCCCTCGAACTCTGTCTTGGATTTAGGGGGTCCCCGGGCACGAATATGTGTTATTACCAATAGATCTTACGTCGCTGATTTTGGCCAAGTTTGGACCAGCCGTACATAAAAATTCGCAAAATACTTCAATTCGAAAATTATTCCGAAATGTATCCAGCCTCAGAACATCCGTCGCCGAAATTGTCGGATATATGGTTGGAGTAATTTCGAGATTATGTAAGTCCTTTTCTGAAAAAAAATTAGGGCGGACCGCTCTCGGTAACCTTTACTGAACCTAATGACTAGAATTTCCGAATAGCAATAATTTGTACTGGATTTATACACTGGGTGTGAGTATTATTTAAATTCTTCGATAAGAAAAGCGATTGGCTTAGGAGCAATTACCAAATCTAAGAAATTAAAATTCCCATGCCCTTCGTTGGTTTTTCCATCGACGATGCGGACTAGAATGTTGCAAAAATTTAGAAATTGGGCTCTAGATTCTCTATATTATAATTTTTTAAAAATGGGCTGCATAACCGCTATCCAAGCGTGCAATTGATATTTTATATTTTGCGTTCTACTCCCCTTCAATATATTCCAACTTGGATTAGTTCTCCTTACAGTGCATTCATACGACCAAAAAAATCGGCGAACCAATATATGTCTTTTTCTAAGAATTATACGTGCGAAATAGAGGTGTCGATGACCTTTCAGTTTAGGTAATGTGGTCTCTGAGATTCAAAGTTATCGTATTAGTCATGAATTCAATCCTTGCGAACTTAAAATTATATTTAAAGTTACTATATTATGATATCTAATGACAAAGTATATGTGGAGATCATTTATGTATTTAAAAAAATTGAATAAGAAAAATTGTATTTGAAAAAATTTTCATAATCATTTGAATTTTGCATAATTTTTAACAAAGTTTACTTGATATTATTAAATGGACCAATTTTTTGGTTATTTTTACTAAAATGAGTTGTAGGGTCAACTCCGAGCACAGAAAGTCGACTGCTTCTTCAGATGCCATTCGATTAAAAAGTCTATTATTCACCCATTTATAAAAGTTTTGTTCCCAGGCTTTTTTCATCAAATTAATCCGTTTCTTATAGATTGTAAAATCAATAATTTCTCCCTTACGACGAGGAAACGAATCATCGATAAGATATTCGAAGACCACCAGGATTTTTAAGAGCCGAGATGACCACAATTTGTTATAACAGTGTTTCCGAATTTGAAAGTGGTGATGAGTTAGAAATGTTCTAACGCCTCAAGGAACATTAAATCCTAAGATATCTCAGAACGCAAAAGGATATAATTTTAGGCAGCGATTTACAAAATACTCGTCTTAGTAATCTAGGCTCTGTGCCGATTTAAATTACATTTTTAATGTCTGTCGATTCTCCTCCAGGCTTGTTGAAAATTGCGTCCCTAAAAAAATAACATTTCAACCTATTTTTCGAGTTCCATTACCCTCATAAACTTAACATACTTATGTTGAATTCAATCATATAATGTGGCGGTTCTTCAGCAAACAAAAGACCACTAATACATATATATTTTTGCAATACAAATAGTTATTCACTGCGGAGATATTAGAGTTCTGTTATGCAGTCGGCGTTAGCCTCTCTGTTTAGGCCAGTGCCTTATAATTACATTTAAATAGAATACCTTGGGGTGCGCTATTATGATTAATGCTATCAGAATAAGATACCAACTCCTACGCAATTAATACCTTCATCTCGCTCTCAAGAACCACAATTCCTGACGGGATCAGTATTGTTTATAACGATTTATATCCAGGTAGAAAACGCGTAAAACTTTTTTTTGCAAAATATGTGTCACGTAAAGGCTTTTTGTGAACTCGTTTATATTCCCGAGGAACTATATTTATAAATCTCTCTTTCTGGCCTCACTGGACGATTGCTTCAGTGGAGGTTATATAAAGATATACAAGTTCCCTACTACCCCTTGAAATGCGCACATTTAACCGTGCCCACTCCTGTTACAACATTGCATTATAATCCCCTTTAACACCGTGTGAAAGATGGGCTTCATAAGTTTTTTTCTGGAATTGAGAGATTTTCACCCCCTTAAAATGCCATAAAATCTATTTTGCACATTTACGCCAATCTAATTTATACGTACAAAATGTTTCTTTGATTTATCGGCGTATCACTCTTATTTCTTAGCCAGCCACAGCCTGATATTTCCGATCGTTTTTTTTTGGCGCGTAAAGCGGTTTATTTTGTTTAATTGTCAGTATGGGACTCAAAATACTGGGGGGGGGGGCATATTTTTTATTTTTTAGTATATAAGGGGTAATTTTATGGTATTAAATCTGAATACTTTCTCCTCGTTGTTTGGTTATTTATTAAAAAAGAATAAAAAAATTTGATAATAAACTCAAGAAAGGAAAATGAACTCGAGAACTACATACCTATATTTAGGGGTGGCCAATATTTTAAGTACCTGGCAGCCATTTTAAAGACTCGGACAATGATAATTTTCCAGGAATTAAGTTATTAAAATGTATTCTTTATTCTGAAAAAATAATTGGTGACTAAAATTAATAAGTTGATCAGCCATGTAACAATTTTTATTTTACAATTTTGTCATAAAAAAAGTATTTTCATTCGCGTGGAATAATTATTTTGAACATTATTTTTCAGTGTGTATTTTTTTTCAAATTTTTTTGTAAATTTCTGTGAAATATTGACTCCGCGAAGGTTTACCCAACGAGAAAAGATCAGTAGATTACAAATAATTGCAAACCATTGTCCCGCAACTAGGGGACTTTGCGCGTATCCTCAAGGATCGATTTTGAATTTTATACATACCATTAGTTTATAAACGGTTTCTGCCGTCAAAATCCATGGCGTTTAATTAGGAGTTAGGTATATATTTTCCCCGAGCACTCAAAATTAAGTACCTCAAGGAACAGTTTTTTTCTTATTTAACCGCCGGATGAAATTTTGTGAGTAAAACTGACCTCGCGCGTTTCTGCCCAGGTTCTCTACCCGTGGTATCAATAAAAGCTATAAAAATGTTATTCTCTCATCTCTGTTCAAATTACTCTAGGAGAGAGAATAAGGCTTTATTGAAGTTGACAATAGTGGCCACTTTTGAAAGGTTTCGTTTCCTGCATTGCCGTGTACGGCACAATCAGAAGGGCCTATCGTCCGAATTTCCTTTTGATTTGTTATGTGTAGAAAGTGCTCTCAAGATTTTAATGTCAAATATCCCTATTGATAAGGCCAAAAATTTGATACATATGTTTTCGCTGGCTGTTTACTACCAGTACTTCATCTGTAGGCGACGCTTGAAAACCCTATTAATTATGGGCCAACTTAAAATGCGACCATGTACTTCTCCATCCTTAAAGGGCGTAGTGTTGACTTTGAATTGGTTATGGACATTACTATAGAAAAAAAGATATAATACCTATTTGAGTTTTAATATAGACGCCCCAAGCCTTTTTTGGTCAGATAAAAAAAGCGTTCCTGAAATTCTCCGCTTAACAGTCTTATTTGGAAGTCAAAGAAAAAAACAATTTTCGGGTCAGAATAAATATGAGGTTTATGCCCTTAAGGGGCCTTGTAAGTCAGGGGGCTTCCAGTAATGTGAACAATGAGGGAAAATAAAGGTGGTGTTTTTAATAACTTCAATATTCCCTCTATTGTGAGAATTGTAATTCCTGTGAACGTTTATTTTTCCCAATTAAACTGTTACTACTCTGTAGGTGCCGTTATTACCTTGAGAAGTTCAATAAACATTTGATTCTTAAATTTTCTAAGAATTATCCAATATACTCTATCCTCAACTCCTGTTAAAATGCATAAAACACTAATTATTGCTGTATTTCTCTTTCATTTGAAAGGGGTGGTTATACCGTCATAATCACTGTTTATCACCAAAAATCTCCGAGCATAGAATGCCAGAATATTATTTGATCAAGAAAAAAAAACCTTGCTCTACAAAACCTTTAACCAAGTGCATATTATTTATCAAATTTCTCCTTATAAATTCGCCCGAAAATATATTGGTTGGAAAATTGACCTTGCTATAGTAAAATATAGAAGCATGGAAAGATTATTTTACAAAAAAGAGGTACTTACCTCTACGAACATTGTGGCACATGGCCGTTGATTAATCTTTCTTTCTATTTCTCTCATCGAGAATTCTTTCCTTCCATGTTATCTTATTAAGAACGATTATTAATTAAACCAAGCAAATTTTAATAATTTTTATTGTATCACTTTGGAAACGTAATAAAATAAATTTTTCGGTAAACGAACAAATCACTATTTCTGATGCGCTGATCCTTTGATTATCGGAAGCCAAATATTATTACATTGCTATGGTTGGATGAAAATATTGAAAATATTGAAAGGAAAGGTTGGTCAATTAATACGTAGACAATAATATAATTTATGGAAAATTTACAATTTTTCAATTAAATGTGTGATTTTTCGCGCCCGAAATCGTGATTTATCTCCCTTCTTCGTATTTGAGACAATGGTATTCCTATGTCCTTATATTATTTTAAATAAATTAAAATTAATTTTTTGCCACAGCATAAATCCGATTTATTCTAGAAAGGCTTAGTTATATCAGATCTACGTGCTTCGTGTACATTATGACCACTTTGTTTTAATTAACCAATATTCAATTTTTGTCTCGTTGTGCTGGGCATGGTTTGCTGAGATACTTAAGAAGGAAATATGACGCGTAACTTAGAGCAAAGTAAGGGGTCGAAAATATTCAATACTGCACGCCACTCTTCTATCCCAACTTAAAAATGCTCGATATAATCCCCTTTTTGCCCCCTGAAATGCCTACCTTTTTGCGATTTCAAGGAGAAAGCCCGGGTTGAGGGACTTTGTAGTGACTTACATTATAACTGATTGGTCCTGTACCAGTAATCATTAATACTTCCTATAATCCCAATCCTCCGTGCATAATTGGCAAGAGGAGTAGATGCGGAATAATTTCCTATGCTTAAGATTCTCTGGGATAAGTTGCGCTTTTTTGATAAAACCTTTCAAAACAGCCGTTTAAAAAATAGAGGTTTCAAGAATTTTTGTTGGAAATCTCAGCTGTCCTGGACAAAACAATACCAGATTTATGTACTTGATTGTATAATTGACACTCTCTAATTTTTAGCCGAAAGGGATGCGTAATTTTTTAACACCCGATCTCAATTACACAGTTAGTGACCGGATATGTATAATTTACCTACCCTGATTAATTTTGTTTTGTTTTTAATCTGACACAACACGTTCTTTTGAAGGTCCGGGCAAGAAGATTGTACAAAGATGATAAGCTCTCTCTGCTGATGTGAGATATAGAGCAAGCCGCAGAACATTTTTACCATCGAGTATAGGCGAGTCTATGCAAGAGATACATAGAATTTGGTGCTCTCAAAGTTCCTTTAGCCCCAACAGAAGGAGAAACCCGGGGAACTCTCAAGTGACCGCTAAAGGTAGGAATAACGCGACTAAACAATGACCTTAACTCTTGACAAAACGGTTTCCAGCTTAAATTAAGAGGAGGTTTTTTCGATTGGCGAATCATTAGGATAATCTCTGGTCCTATTAATTATAATAAGAATTTGTCTTTCAAAGGAATTAAAATAGGTGAACCCTTTAGGTAGTTTGGAGGTACCAAGGGAAGGTTTTACCACCGTACTATATGACAGATAAATTGCCTGGCAAACCAAATATAGGCAGCATATGATCACATGATGTTCGCCGATATCGAAAACGGTTTTGTTCCATTCAACTGCTCAACTTAAAAAGGCTAATGTACGGAAGTTTTTTTAACAAACATTAATATATTGTTTAATTATGTGGTTTTGTTATCTAAGAAACTTGACACAATGAAATTCAGTGAAAAAAAAAAATCGAGCGGAAATTTTAAGGCCTATTATTCTGTTTAAAAATCTGGGCTAATAAATATAGAGGTCACATCAAAAGGGCGTGCGACCGCTTTTAAAAAAAAGACCAACCTAAGATAGAAGTAGTTCTACCGAGTTTTCCTTTCAGGTTAAACAATACCGACCTCCCAAAATTAATAAGATCTATTTTTATTTAAATGGTAGATACGGTATCTAAGATACCAGAGTCTCTAAGAGTGTTCCCATTTTACTCGGAGTGGGTGCATAATTATTTAACATCGGAAGAGCACAGAGCTCCCCATTAGAGTGGATAGTTGATGACGACGATAATAATGGGCTCTTTTTACAAACCAAATAAAAATTTAACTTTTCCCGACCACATTTTTCAAGTGAAGTTTTTGCTGATTATGATAAAACCATTGGACTTCAGAAAAATAATTATTATATTTTTTTCCAAAATACGTAGATACTATCTCTAGAGGAAAGTCCGTGCCCCCGAGAGTAGACTTATTACAGTGAGTCACTGCTATGATACCTCAACCTACGTCAGAAAATGATTTCTTAGTAGGCGTCCCTAAAAGCACTTTTAAACCCCAAAGATCTAAAACTTTACCTCATTCATTCCTCTATACTCTATATATATTCTTTTGTATTTGCGATCAACCCTTCCAAATATAAGGTGTTTTCGACACTCTCCGCAGTCGGCCCGAGTGAAAGAAAATTGTTGCGCAAATTGTCATAGGCATCTCAAAAATTACCGCAAAGCCTGGCCTAAAATTATTAAGGTACCTTTTGATGCCGGTGATGAGAATTTTTTAGGCGTCGAGTTTTTTTTCACAAAATGCGGCTCTCGGGGCAGGAGGGAACGACTTGTGGAATTTCTAGTTTTTTGGTGTGAAATTCTTGGAATACCTCATAAAATTTTCATAAAACCTACTATTTTTAGAAAAACAGGAATATCAAATACCTCCAAGATAATATTCAGGCGAACAAAAATTCCTAGGCCCGATCAGATAGTTTTTTAAAAAACTCGAGTTGACAACCCCCATTCTCTACAAAATTAGCGAATGCGCAAATCAAAAAAGGGTATCTGAAGAAATCTCAATTATTTCATTCTTTGTAAATATTTAACTTTTTAATTTATCAACCTCCCTCGTGTAAAACCCCGACCCCTTTTCTTTTGAAAAAAATCTCAAAATACACAAAAAAAATCTTATAAGTTGTAGTTAAACCTTGGCCAAAGAGCAAGCAGGAAAATTGTAGACTCTAAACCAACATAGGGTGGAATCAAAGAAAAGTATTATCACGTTGAAGCTGAGAGATATCGTCGCCCACCCAACTCCTTAAGGCAATAGATGCATCAAGCATTAAACCTAAAATGTAGTTTAAAGCAAAAAAAACTATAAAAATAATCAATCATGGGGCATTCATTTTATTGAAAACCTACATTTTTATCAAACCCTCTTTTCAAAGTGTGAAACATAACAATGTGTTGTTCAAAGAATTCAGGACTTATGGCCTCATAAAGGTGGTTGATTTAATATCCATGATTTTACTACCATCTTACATTGGCCCCTATTTTCCGATTTACTTTTGCAAAAAATATAACCATTTCCAATTTGCAGAACTTATCCTATAAAGAACATTTTGCTAAGGCTTGCCAGTTTTTGACAAAGGTTTTTCCATGGACGTATTTGAAATAAGGAATTTCAACTAGAGAGGTGGAAAAGAATTCGCGTTTTAAATGTGTTTAAGCTATCTTGTTAAAAGCAGACAATAATATTTTCTGGGTTCATTTTTTGAAGATCGTAGGATTTTTTTTCTCTCTCACCGCATGAGGAACCCAAATTTAAAAAAAAAATATTTTGGAGGTTTCCTGTCAATTTTTTCGTAGGATTTCTTACAAAGGTAGTCTTGAGAATTCTTCAAGTTCATTAGCGCAGGAGACGTTATATGATAGTTAAGCTAGAGAATTATGGCCTCTTGATTTTAAGGTACCTTAAAGGCGGCAGGAATTGATAATTATTAAGCGTTTTGTCGCGCTTAGGCCGTTTTTTTTGATTGAGGGTCGGCGACCAATATTTGACCTCTAATAAGGTTCAGGTCAATCTCAAGTTCATCGGTGGTGTCCCCATAGACTTAGAAAAAGATAATCCCCAACAAAATGGAAAATTATAAGGAAGAGGACTTTCGAATTTCTGGTATGAACGTATTAGCAACTTTGGCGTCAATAATGTACTGAAAGAGGTTGCTAGAGAAGGCTAAAAAAAACCCTAGGAAGAGCCAAAAAAGGTTTTTGCTCCTAGCAATCTTTCAGTACATTATTGACCCAATAGTTCTAATATAAAATGACGCCCCTCCATAAGAAAGTCGACCCTTTCCGGATGTCTTTTGAAGAAAAACGGACTCCCGGTTAATGGGTGTACTTGCAAGTCTTTAAACGTATGAACTTTGAGGTTGACCCTTGCCAACAGGGTTTGTGTCTGACCAGTTTTGTTGCCTACTTTTCTGAGCGGGACCATTTCAGGTTTCTAAATTATCCCTTATGTACCCATAAAGTTGCCTAATACGTCATCCGAATGTCAAACGATCTCCGGCTTCCTGAATAATCTGATAAAATACAAGATGATACCTTTGGAGATTTTGCCTGGCTCTTGAAAAATCTTTGACCGTTGTCATTTAGAGGTCATGGTTATATTTCCTGTCGCCGACCACTCTTATTTTCAAAAACCAAAACGGCTACACTGAAAACGTCTTAATTTTCACTGGCCAATTAAGGAAATCAGCCTGTCTAGCATCAATATCAATATTGGATTTTTCGCAAATAGAACTGGGCATTCCAGGAGCTCCCTAATGCTAAATAAAATCATGCGAAAAACCTGCACCTGTGTCTGGAAAACCTACCGATCTTCCTCTCTTGAACAATTTAATAATTGAAAGCAACAAAAAAAGGATAATCATCTTTGGTCTTTTTAAAAATGGACCAGCAAAAAAATTCTTCTACAAGATAGCCTTAAAACACATAAACATCCCGATCCTATTTATTATGTGTTTTAGAAATTCCTTAATTCAAAAATCGTCCATGTGCAATAAATGTTTGTAGAAAATTAAACTCAGTTTTTCAATATAATCTTTAGATATATATCTAAATGGTGCACGTGTCATTAACATTCCTCATAAGAGTATATGTTAGCAAGGGAATGCACCAGGGTTTTCCCGTAATATTAATGGACTCTACCGCTATTTTTAAAGCATTTGTTCGGGTGATCAATTATAAATGGCTACATACGGCATACATCCTGAGTTTGCCGGAGGAAATAAATAAATTTTTAATAATTAAAAAAGGTGAATATAGGTGAAAGGTTCTCTTTATACCGTTTGTTTCAATTCGTTTCCTTCAATTCAAATTACATAGTAGAATTTCGATATAATTTGAAATTGTTTTCATGTATTCAGAGCGGGATTTTGTCTGTCAGCAGTCTCTACTAGCCCTCCCAGGTTCAAGCCGGGTCGAGATAGTGCGCGAATTATTCCGTTAAGATAACAAAATTTAGCAACTAAAGCGAGGCTTTTGAGAATCATTTAGAACGGCTTTTATGAGTGTGTTGTTTAAATTTAGGGGTCGCACCTTCTTATTTTATTTCGGGTCATTAACATTTTAAAAAAGTATCTCTTGTTTCAACTTGGAGAACCAGAAGCATGGCTAGATGTTTATTTTGCTAATCTAGACCAATCTATTTGCTCAAAGCGAATTTAGCTTATATAAAGGGATAAGGACCTGTGGTCTTCGCTGGCTAATATCGCCACGTGATTTGGAAAGTTGCGAATCAAAGTAAGATATAACGTGATTTCTGTAAATAAGTGCTCCCCATAAAAAAAGAAAAAACTGTGTCCTCCCTGGGCTTTTCGTTTTAGGTGAACAACCGTGCTTTAAATATTCCCATTTTTAATGCCCGTGGAAACCGGTCTAAAGAAAAACATTATAGATAGGCAAAAACATATTCCCTGTTTCATATAAGTAATTTGGATAACATAAAACCCAACCAGGTGTATGATACCTGTTAACAACTAGTATTATACAACTTTAGTTAAAAAAAAATGGGTAT
>SCLH01001593.1:2661-20703 GCA_004367855.1 Oikopleura vanhoeffeni | reverse complement strand
GGCGATATTGCGCTTTGGCGATTGGGGAAAAAATAAATTCTAGTTTAAGAAGAAATGCAATAACCGCGTTTGGCAAACAAAATGACGTCAAGTGTCGAACAAATTTTTCCAATTTTATTAAGTGTTTCAATTAGGTTCAGTTGAAAGAATCATTAAATGGCGTAAAATTATTCTTCGCAAAACGCAATTAAATACAAATAAAAATACTTGATTAAGAAATTTAATCTTGAAAATGATTGTCATTCGTGACGCCACAAAGTATTTAAATAAAGATCTAAAATATTCGACGATATTGGCAATTTTCGGCGATATTGGCGCATTCGACGATATTTGGACTGGAATTATTTCAGCTTAAAATTCCTTAATTTCGTAGTTCTTTCTGGGATTGTCAAAGTCGGCGAATTGGGTCGTTCTATCGCCTTCCTGTATACGTTTTGATTCGCCAAATCAGCAGGTTTTATTCATAAAAGTTCAAAATGGTCCGGAATTTTAAGCAAACATCCATATCTCGATTTTAATGAAGAATACCGCAATAAAACTAGATAAATAGAAATATTTTTTTTGCTTATATTTAATACAAATTTGGACGCTGAGTTCCTCTGAACTTATAGGCAAGCCCGGATGTATTAACAACGTGTAGTTAATCCGGAAATGTAAGCTTTATTGTACTGTCCAAATAACTAACAAAAACTTGCAAAGCTTCATCCTTTTTTCATATTTTTGAAATTACTAAAAATCAGAAGTGAATCTGACGTATGAACTTATATCTCATACAAACGCCCAGCAGATAAATTCGCCACTGCACGGAAAATAAAATAAATGAACTATACCAGAATAATAAAATTTTATCTTTCACCACTAGTGGCGCCGAAAATGGTGTTTTTTCTTGTGGTTCAAATTTTATGGCCCGAGTTTTTTTCGTGGTTCAACGACTCGGCATACGTGTCATTTAGGCACTAAATTTTTTAAAAATTTTATGCTAAAATAAATGCTCGATAAATTGTTATGTCAAAATCTTTTGACTCAACAAAAAAAACGACTTCGGGGCATTTGAGTCAATAACAAAAAAATTCCCAATTAAAATTGTTTAAAGTCAAATGCTAAGAAGCTCCCGGGGGCCTTTATAGCCAATAACAAAAAGAATTCCAATAAATTTAGCTTTGTGACTAACCAAATTATTGGGAATTTTTTTGTTATTGTTAGAAGGACCCCTGGTTTCTTAGCATTTCCTTAACCAATATATGGTCATTTTTGTTATTGACTCAAAAGCCCCGAGGAAGTTTTTTGTTGTTGATCAAAAGGCTTGATTATGAAAAATTTTCCCCAAATCAACGTCCAAAATTTTTGTATTCGTGGTTTTTTGAACTCTCATAAAAAATCATGCAGATCACATATTAAATGTTTTGGCTATCAATTAAATGCCGATGTCAACTAATCGGTAGGTCGCGGGTTTATCATTTTGATACTGTTGATTTTTAACACTTGACTGGCACGTCGATAAGTGCCATTGTTCGCACGGAATCTTTCAAAATATTTTATGATTGTGAAAAATTGCAATAAGGAATTGTGGTGTACTGGCGTCAGTTTCTTTTGAATCAGAACATTTTTTAAATCAATACGAAATTTAAGGGGGTATATCTGCAGTTAACATATACACGGTGATATATTTCTGAAAACTAAAAGGCTTATTGAAAAAAACAAAAATGCTAATTTGTAGGATCTTACCTAAATCTTGCGAAAAAGTAACATCACAAATTATTTTTGACCATTACACAAAGGTACAGGTATCGTAACAGGTCACATTTTCAAAACTTCAAAATCTTATCTCCTACAGACGCGGTATATCCAAATTTGAGCTCAAATTTCTACAGCTGCACTTAACGGTAGTACATAAATTCGTAATGGAGAGCTTTTTGATCCGGCGACCTAAAACAATTCTAGAATGCAAATAACCGTACGATTTTTTAACAATTGCAGGACTTCAAAATCTATCTTCCTCCGAGGATTGTTTGCAAAAAGCTCAAAATTTTATTCAAGTATTCCTCAAGAGAAATTTTAAAGAGATTATAAAGAGCTTTTGCGCAAATTTTCGAGCTAGAACCTTGAAAATATGATTTTTTGCGTCATTTTCCGGAAAAAAAAGGTGGCTTCGATTTTTTCGAAAGTAGGCTCAAAAGAAAGCAGTAAAACACTGTGAGAAGTTGGCTTTAAGTCAAGGCGATATTTTTTAAAGTTTTAGTGGGTAAAATCGAGCAAATCGTTTATTTTTTAACCATCTTATTAAAAATACTTAGAAAAAATCGAAAAAATGCGCAAAATTTCGAAAAAAAATTATTATGAATTGGTTCTAATTACACCCCGTATCAATTTGGAGCATTTTTAATGTCTCTAAGGCCTTTATTTAATCAGACAGATATACCCCCTTTAAGTCAATTTTTATCTCAAAAAAAGCTGTTTTTCTCTACTTTTTGCCAATTTTTACCCTTTTTCATGGAAAAAAAACTCTCATTTCTTGTAGAGTTTTTTTCGGTCATGTTAATAAAGGATCTTTTTCGTTTTATTATTTTTTTACAGACATTGTAATCTTTGGTTTTAATTTTTTTAACATCCAGCATACAAAAGAAGATTGTCGATTCAAAGTTCGCAAACCACCTGGTCGACCACAAACACGAGAAAAAGTTTGAAGTCGATTTTTAAGGTCGATCCCGAATTCATTTTGAAAATACAACCAAAGATGCTGATCGGACAGAGGTGAATTTATGGACAGTGGCCATTGAATTATGCAGTATTAATTAGGGTTCGACCGGACAAATAGGGTCAAAGTTTAAATCGATAGTTATACATCCATATTTAAAATCCGCTACGGAATAAGTGCTGAAAAGAATTCAACATAACAAATAAAAATGTCACCTTCGTATTTATATTTCACGCTTTTACAAAATTATCAATATAAACATATCCCCTATTCACACTTTTGTAAATACTCCTGGCCCTCCTACTTAAAAAACACGTACGGCCTAATCAGGGCTGGCTTATTTACAAAAGTGGAATAAAAGGTATGAAACTAAACCTTCCTCCGGAGTCCCCCCAAAAGGTCTTTCCGTATTTGTTTTTTTTTGATATTTTTTAGTTTTAATTCTACCATTTATAATTTGATTTGTCCTTTTACTATAAAGCAAAAATATATTATTATCATTTTGATAAGAAAATATTGCTCATTGGCTATAAAAAAGTACGGTAGAAAGTTGAAAAATTTAAGTTATCAATTCTGAAATCTAGAACGTAAACGATTTTGAGATAGAGTATCGGTTCGGTTAAAAAAATAAATATGGCTCAAGGTTCTAATCATTTTTTTCGTAAAAACGACAATTTAGAAACTAGTGTAGAAAACTAAAGAATTTTTCCGGTATTATGGCGTAGGGTGCATTTCGCTCAAAATCGAAATTTTTGAAATGTGGCATAAATTTGATGTTCAAAAATATTTGAATTAATTCGTCAAAAAAATATTGATTTGAGCAAAAATCCCCAACAATATCAATACAGATAAATTTGTTTATTTTCCCTATACGGTCTCTCGAGGACCATTTTGTCAAACGACTCAGCTTTAAATTTGCCAAAGAATTACAGACGGTAATTTCGGCGATATAATCCTAAAAAAACGGTTTAATACTATTTGGAAAAGCTCAATCTGACCCCGGATTTGCGGGTTCAACTTGACCAGACTTTATCTGATTTCAGACTTTCTGATTCGTAAGGAGGCGATTTTGATTTAACTATTTGGCATTCCGCTCTTTAAGAGGTGATGGGCTTGTTACGCGGATTCAGCTGAAAAATGGTGTAGAAAACCATTTTTTACCACGGAAAACTTAAGGGGGCTGAATCGGTTATTATGTTTTTGAGCTTCACTCTACGCGGCACTGAAAACTACGGTTACGTAAGATTTGGCGAAAATAAGCCAAAATTTCAAATATCAAAAGCTTGCATTTGATTAACGATACTGATGGTCAAATTATGATGTATTTGTTACATTGTCAATGTCTCTGTCAATCTGTATAAAACAAGCTGAAGGCGGAAGTGGATTAGACCAGAAATTGATTATCTAGAAATTCCAAAGAGCCGATGGCAAATACGATTCGGATCATCCAGATTTCGCCCGAGAAGTCGCAGAATATTTGCCCGACGCTGAAGACGAAACTTCCCCGGAATTGATCAACCGATTAATCATGAATGGCAATCAGGCAGTTTCCGCATATACCGAATTGTACTGTAAGAATGCGGCGGTTCCGTTCAACGCTGTAACCGGTTTATGGAAGGCAAAAATCTACGCAGACGCTGGCACGAGGCTGGTAAATTTAAACATTCCTTCGAATGGGTTTCCTAGCTGGTACCCTTAAAGGAGAAGTGGTTGTTTGGGCAGGAGAATGCTATGGGCCAAGTTCGATCGACATGGAACTGTAGACGCGGATCCCTCCGCTCCACACGGCGTAAATATCCAACCAAGAGCATGTTGGAATCACGATTGATAGCAATCTAGAGCTAATAATGATGATTATATGGAAATATTTCATGATAAGAATGAAATCGGCGGGGTACTTGTTTTGGAGAACGCAGATATGTCGAAACTTGAAGGTTATCTACCAGCAGAGCGGCGCATGGCGAAGGCCGCTGTGTCGGCAGTCGTATTCGATGTTAATACTCTCATTAAAAATTAATTTTATATATTATGTTTGTAGAAAAAAAATCTTGTAAAATATCTTGTAAACAAATCTTTTAATGTAATAACAAAATGGACAAATTAAATTTAATATATCAGCCCAATATACATTTACGTATTCTTCACTGCGAAAATTGTATTTTGTTCAGAAAATTATGTGAAATAATATCCCCTTTTAATTTAAAATATTATGTGTCTTTTGTAGTTTAATTTAAACGTTGTATTGGCTGTAATGATATTTACCGGTCACATGTTGTTACCAAAGCCGGCTAATACGGTACACGCGAGCAAATATTTTTCTAATTTTGTTACTTTAATAGCTCAAAAGGCAGTGGGCCAAATTGTTCTTTTCTGCAATAAAGATTAATTAAATAAATTTTGTAAAAAAAAAAGCATTCAAAAAAATGTTTTCCAGAAAAGGGACATTTTTTTTAATTTGATAGCTCCGCGCCGCCCCTGCCCTTATGCCTCTTTATTTCAAACGGGAGGTGTTTGGCCAAGCTGGCAATACAGTATGACCTGAATCATCTCTGATTTCGTTGAAGTAAGATTTTGCTGTGCTTCAAATATATCTCTCCCTGGCCAATGTTATTTTTTAATTCAAGGCTAGCTTGATGAGCAATATATTCAAGGAAATTTAAAGATAGTCATGGCAAATTGTCTGTCAAGAACTTCGCATCAAACCAATATGAATCAAGGTCCCTTTACCGCAACAATCCTGCCTACAGGTCTCGCTTCTAACTGGAACGCTTTTTTTTTACCGGGAAAACCTAACAACAGTGTTCTAGTTAGGCGCACCCCTATACTTTTTTGCTTAGAAAGGCTAAATTCAGATTAAAATTGCTTCTATCTTAGTGGTAAAATTTCGAAATTGAATGATAAAAGTTTTTGTACATTAATTTATGTTTAAAACATGTGTAAACACAATTCAAATACTAGCCAGCGTTTGTGATCGTTTTTTTCAAACTTGTATTGGACGTTTGCTTGTTTTTTCTTGTTTCGAATTGGGTCTCAACCGCTCAAACCACTGTTTAATGCATAAAAATTGTGAAATTTCTTCGAAAAATATATTTCTTGTAAAATTTGATCAAAAAGAGTTTAAAAGTTTCCTTTTAGTCGAGCAGGAAATTTTTCCATCTTTAAAAATACATTCTTGGATCAGGGTTAGATTTGTATCACGTCAGACTTTTAAAATATAATTTAGTGCCAGATCCTAAAATTTAAAAAGTGTAAAAATAAGCTTAAAATCCTGTTAATTTCGTAGGTTCTTTCTGGGATTTGTCAAGGGCGGCGATTTTGGGCGCTCGTTATCGCCTTCCCGTATATTTTTTCTTGTTCCGCCAAAATCATAGTTTTTTACTTCATAAGAGTTCAAAATGGTCCTGGAATTATTAAGCAAACATCATATCTCGATGTAAATTTGAGAAAACCGCAAACTAAAACAGATAAAAAGAAATATTTTTTTGCTTAATATTTAATACAAATTTTGACGCTGAGTTCCTTGAATTAAGGAAGCCCGGATTATTAGAAACTTGTAGTTAACCCGGAAATGTAAGTTTCATTGTACTGTCCAAGATAAAATAAAAAACAATTGAAACTTCATCCTTTTTCATATTTTTTTGAAATACTTAAAAATCAGAAGTTGAATCTACGTATGAAACTAGTATCTCATACAAACGCCCAGCAGATAAAATTGCCATGACGGAAAATACAAATAAATAATTCATGAATAAAATTTTAATTTCACCTACTTTAGGTGGCGCGAAAATGGTGATTTTTTCTTTGGTTCAAATTTTATGCCCGAGTTTTTTTTCGTTGGTTTCAAATCGACTCGGCATAACGTGTAATTGGCACTAAATTTTTAAAAATTTATGCCAACTAAAAAATTCCCGATAAACTTATGTTAAGTCAAAAGCTTTTTGACTCAACAAAAAAAACCTTCCGGGGGCCTTTTTGAGTCAATAACAAAAAATGTCCCAATAAATTGTTAAGTCAATGCTAAGAAGCCCCGAGCTTTTTAGCAATTAACAAAAAAATTTCCAATTAATTTAGCTTTTGGACTTAACAAAAGTTATTGGGAATTTTTGTTATTGGCTAAAAGGCCCCCGGGCTTCTTACAATTGACTTAACAATTAATTGGTAATTTTGTTTTACTCAAAAAGCCCCAGGAAGTTTTTTTTTTGTTGAGTTCAAAAAGCTTTTATTATGAAAATTTTCCCCCAAATCAAGTCAAAAAATTTTTTTCGTTGGTTTTTTGAACTCTCATAAAAAATTCATGCAGAATCACATTATAAATGTTTTTGGTATCAATTAAATCGCCTTAGTCAACTATATCGGTAAGGTCCGGGTTTATCATTAAACTGTTGATTTTACACTGGACTGTGCACTCGATAAGTGCCATTCGGCACTGAATCTTTTAAAAATTTATGATTGTGAAATTCCAATAAAACGTTGTGTCGTTTACTGGACGCATTTGAACATTTTGATTTTCAGCAGAATTTTGTGACATTATCTAACATTTAAGGGGGTATGCGACTCTGATTTGACATTTTCAGGTGAAATATACTGAAAACTAACAGTTCATGAGAAAAACCAAAATGCTATTTGTAGATCTATCCTTAATCTTGCGAAAAAGTACATCACAAATTATTTTGACCATTACACCAATAGGTAAGTATCGTAACAAGGTGACATTTTCAAAATCAAAATCTATCTCCTCCCAGACGGTATATCAAATTGAGCTCAAATTTCACAGCATCAACGTACGGTAGTATATAAATTTTTAAGGAGCTTTTTTCGATCCGGCGACTGAACAATTCTAGAACGCCAAATAACCGACGATTTTTAACAATTGCAGACTTCAAAATTCTACTCCTCCGAGGATATTTTGCAAAAAGCTCAAATTTTTATCAAGTATTCCTAGACAATTTTAAAAGTTATAAGAGCCTTTTTGCAATTTCGAGCTAGAACTTGAAATATGATTTTTGGTCATTTTCCGAAAAATTTCCGAAAAAAAAAGTGCTTCGATTTTTTCGAAAGTAGGCTAAAAGAAAAGCCAGTGAAACACTATGAGAAAGTTGGCTTACGTCAAGTCGATATTTTGAAGTGTTTAGTGGGTCAAATTGAGCAAACGTTATTTTTAACTTCATCTTTTAAAAATACTTAGAAAAAAAATCGAAAAAAATGCGAAAATTTCGAAAAATTTTGATGATTGGGTTCTTAGTACACTTAATTATCACCGAATTTGAGCATTTTAATGCCTCTAAGGCCTTTTATTTAATCAGAGTCGCTATACCCCCTTAAGGCAATTTTATCTCAAAAAAAGCTGTTTTTCTACTACTTTTTTGCCAATTTTACCGTTTTTCATGGAAAAAAACTCATCTTGCTAGAGTTTTTTTCGGTCATTTTAATAAGGATCTTTTTCGTGTTTATAATTTTTTTTTCAGACATTGTTAATCTTTGGATTTAATTTTTTTAACATCAGATACAAAAGGAAGATGTCGATTCAAGTTCGACAACCACCTGGTCTACCACAAAGTCACGAGAAAAAGTTTGAAGTCGATTTTTAAGGTCATCGAATGTCATTTGGAAAAATACGAAAAACCAAAAAAATGCCTGATCGACCAGAGTTGAATTAATGGACAGTGCATGAATTATGCAGTTATAATTAGGGTTCGAACCGGGACAAATAGGGTCAAAGTTAAATCGATGTTTACATCCATTATTAAATCCGCTTTTAGGGTTAAAAGTGCTGAAAAGATATTCAACTAACAAATAAAATGTCACCTTTGTATTTATCTTTCACGTTTAAAAAAATTTTCAAATATAAACATATCCCCTATTCACCACTTTTGTAAATATCCTGCCCTCCTACTTTAAAACACGTACGTATCCTAACAGGGCTGCTATTTACAAGTGTGAGAAAGGTTAAAGAGTGAGAGACCCTTCCTCCGGAGTCCCCCCACCAAGGTCTCTCCTATTTGTTTTTTTGATATTTTTTTTAGTTTTCTAATTCTACATTATAATTTTTGATTTTGTCCTTTTACTATAAAGCAAATATTTATTATCATTGTAAGAAAATATTTGGCTCTATTGGCTAATGAAAAAGTACGGTAGAAAGTTGAAAAAGTATTAATTCTGAAACTAAACGTAAAACGATTTGAGATAGAGTTCGGTTTGGTAAAATGATATGGCTCAAGGTTCTAATCATTTTTTACGCAAAATATGATCAATTTTAGAAACTTTAAAAATTAAAGAATTTTTCCGTATGTATGGCGTAGGGTGCTTCGCTCAAAATCGAAATTTTTGAAATCTCATCAATTTGATGTTTCAAAAAATTTGTTTTGAAGTTTAATTTCCAAAAATTTCGATTCGGGCAAATCCCCTACGCGCATAAATACCGGAAAATCTTAATTTTCTAAAGTTTCTAAATTGACTTCAATTTTGTGAAAAAATGATTCAGAACCTTGAGCCATATCATTATTTACAACCGAACTCTATCTCAAAAATCGTTTACGTTTAGATTTCAGGAATTATACTTTTTCACTTTTTCTTACCGTACTTTATACCAATACGACCAAAAAATTTTAAAATTTGCTTATCAAATGATAATAATTATATTTTTGCTTTATAGTAAAGGGACAAAAATCAAAATTATAATGTATTAATTAAAAAACTAAAAAAAATATCAAAAAAAACAAATACGGAAACCTTCTGGGGGGATCCGGGGAAGTTAGGTTTAACCTTTTATTCACACTTTTGTAAATAAGCCAGCCTGATTAGGAACGTACGTGGTTTTTAAGTAGGAGGGCCAGGATATTTACAAAAGCTGTGACATAGGGGATATGTGTTATATTATAAATTTTTTAAAGCGTGAAAATAAATAAAGGTGACAGTTATTGTTATGTTGAATTCTTCTTCAGCACTTATTAACCCTAAAAGCGGATTTTTAAATATGGATGTATACTATCGAATTTAACTTTTGACCCTATTTGTCCCCGGTTCGAACGCCTATTTATTACTGCAATTCATGCACTGTCCATTAATTCACCTCTGGTCGATCAGCATTTTTTTGATGTATTTCCAACATGATTCCGATGACCTTTTAAAAATCGACTTCAAAAACTTTGCCTCGTGATTTGTGGTAGACCAGGTGGTGTCGAACTTTGAATCGACAATCTTCTTTTTGTATCTGATGTAAAAATTTAAACCAAAGATTAACAATGTCTGAAAAAAATTATAAAACGAAAAATAACACAATTAAAATGACCGAAAAAAACTCTACAAGATGAGTTTTTTTCACATGAAAAAGAGGTAAAATTGGCAAAAAGTATGAGAAAACAGCTTGAGATAAAAATTGACCTTTAAGGGGTATATGCGTCTGATTAAATAAAGGCCTTAGAGCATAAAAATGCTAAATTGATACGGTGATAATTAAGTGTACTAAGAACCCAATCATCAAAATTTCGAAATTTTCGCATTTTTTCTATTTTTTCTAAGTATTTTTTAAAAGATGAAGTTAAAAAAATAACGTTTGCCAATTTGACCACTAAAACTTCAAAATATCGGACTTGACGTAAGCCAACTTTCTCATCAGTGTTTCACTGGCTTTCTTTTGAGCCTACTTTCGAAAAAATCGAAGCACTTTTTTTTCGGAAATTTTTTGGAAAATGACCAAAAAAATCATATTTCAGTTTAGCTCGAAATTGCAAAAAGCTCTCTATAATCTCTTTAAAATTTTCTGGGAATACTTGATAAAAATTTGAGCTATTTGCAAAAATTATCCTCGGAGAGATAGATTTTGAAGTCTGAATTGTAAAAATCGTCGGTTATTTGCGTTCTAGAATTGTTCAGTCGCCGGATCGAAAAAAGCTCCTTAAAAATTTACATACTACCGTTAGTGATCTGTGAAATTTGAGCTCAATTTGTATATACCGTCTGGGAGGAGATAGATTTTGAGTTTTGAAAATGTCACCTTGTTACGATACTTGACCTATTGGTGTAATGGTCAAAAATAATTTGTGATGTATTTTTCGCAAGATTAAGGATAGATCTACAAATAGCATTTTCGGTGTTTTCTTAGCTGTTAGTTTTCAGTAATTTCACCTGAAATGTCAAATCTGCCAGATATACCCCCTTTACATTTGCGTTTTTGATATTAAAATGCTCCCTATTTGCAAAAGAAATGGACGCCTATCATACAACCTACGTTTCTATTGGGACTTGTTTCCACAATACATTTAACGTTTTAAATTCAGTGCCGAATGGCACTATCACGAGGCACAGTCAAGTGTTTAAAATCTCAACGATGTTTCAAAATGATAACCCGCGACACTACCGAGTTAGATTGACTACGCGATTTGAATAGTGACCAAAACATTAATATGTGTTCTGCAGCATTTTATGGAGAGTTCAAAAAACCTCGAATAAAAATTTTTGACTTGATTTGAAGAAATTTTCATAATAAAAGCTTTGACTCAACAAAAAAAACTTCCTGGGGCTTTGATAGTCAATAACAAAAAATTAACCAATAATTGCATTAAGTCAAATGCTAAGAAGCCCCGGGGCCTTTTAAGCCAATAACAAAAAAAATTCCCCAAATAATTTGTAAGTCAAAAGCTAAATTAATTGGGAAATTTTTTGTTATTGGCTAAAAGCTCCGGGGCTCTTAGCATTTGACTAACAATTTATTGGAATTTTTTGTATTGACTCAAAAGCCCCCGGAAGTTTTTTTTTGTTGAGTCAAAAGCTTGTTGACTTAAAAATTTATCGGGCAAAATCTTTTTTAGTTGCAATTAAAATTTTTTAAAAATTTAGTGCCAAATTAACACGTATTTGCCGAGGTCGATTGAACCAACGAAAAAAAACTCGGGCATAAAATTTTGAAACCAAAGAAAAGAATCACCATTTTCGGCGCCACCTAGTGACGTGTAAATTAAAAATGTATTATTTCATGAATTATTTATTTGTATTTTCCGTCATGGCAATTTATTCTGACTGGGCGTTTGTATGGAGATATAAGTTTCATACGTCAGATTTTTCAAACTTCTTTATTAAGTATTTCAAAAATATATGAAAAAAGGATGGAAGTTTCAAGTTTTTTAATATTTATTTGGACAGATACAATGAAAACTTAACATTTTCCGGGTGACACAAGTTGTAATGACATCGGGCTTCCTTAATGCAAGGAACTCTAGCGTGCAATTTGTATTAAATATTGAAGCCGAAAAAAATATTTTCTTTTTATCTAGTTTTATTTGCCGGAGCGTTTCTCATTTAATCGAATATGATGTTTTCTTAAAATTCCGGACCATTTTTGAACTTTATGAAGTAGAAAACTATATTTGCAATCGAAGCTATAAAACGATAACGACGGCCCATATCGCCGACTTTGGACAAATCCAGAAAGAACCTACGAAATTACAGGATTTTAAGCTAATAGCCATTTTTAAATTTTAGATCTGGGCACTAAATTATATTTTAAAGAAGTCCTCTGACGTATACAAATGCTAACCGCTGATCCAAGAATGTATTTTTAAAGATGGAAAACGATTTCGCGCTCGAAAAAAGGAAACTTTTTTAAACGCTTTTTTGATCAAATTTGTACAGGAAATATAATTGGTTGGTGCGGAAGAAATTCACAATTTTTTGCATTAAACAGTGGTTTGAGACGGTTGTGAGAAATTCGAAACAAGGAAAAAAAACAAAGCAAACGTCAATAACAAGTTTGAAAAAAACGATGTACCAAAACTGCTGCTGTGATTTGAGGTTACCATGTTAACTAAATTATGTACACAAAACTTTGTATCAATTCAATTTTCGAATTTTACCACAAGAAAAGCAGTTTTAATCTAATTAGCTTTCTAAGCAAAAAGTATAGGGGTGCGCCCTAACTAGAACACTGTTGTTAGGTCGGCTAATGCGTTCCAGTTAGGAAGCGAGGGACTTGTAGGCAGGATGTGTCGGTAAAGGACCTTTATCATATTGATTTGATGCGAACGCTTGACAGACAAATTTGCCATGACTATCTTTATTTCCTTGAATAGTATTGCTCAATCATAGCTAGCCTTAAATTAAAAAAATAAACATTGGCCAGGAGAGATATATTTGAGACAGCAAAATCTACTTCCACGAATCAGAGATGATTCAGGTCATACTGTATTTGCCAGCATTGGCCAAACACACTCACCGTTTTGAATAAAGAGCAAGCTTATCAAATTTTTAAAAAAAAATGTTCCTTTTCTGCGAACGATTTTTTTGATGCTTTTTTTTTACAAAAATTTATTAATTATTTTATTGCAGGAAAAGACAATTGGCCCACTGCTTTTGAGCTATTAAAGTGAACAAATTAGAAATATTTTGCTCGGCGGGTTACCGATATTAACCGGTTCGGGACAACATGTGACCCGTAAATATTCATTTACAGCCAATACAACCCTCTTTTAAATTAAACTAACAAAAAAGACACAATAATATTTTAAAATTAAAGGGTATTATATTTCACATAAATTTCGAACAATACATTTTCGAAGTGGAAACAACTGCTTTATGGGTGCTGAAATCAATTTAATTGTCCTTTTGTATTACATTAAAGATTTTTTACAAGATATTTACAAAATTTTTTTTTCTACAAAACATAAATATTAAAAATTAATTTTAATGAAGAGTATTAGAAATCGAAATACGACTGCGGACAACAGCGGCTCGCATTGCGCGCTTCTGCCTGGTATATAACCGTTCAAGTTCGACATAATCTTGGTTCTCAAACAAGTACCCCGCCGAGTTTCATTCTTATCATTGAAAATATTTCATATAATTCATGCATTATTAGCTCTAGAATTGCCTATCAATCGTTGATTCCACATGCTCTTGGTTGTAATTAACCCGTGTGGAGCGGAGGGATCCGTCTAATTCCATTGTCGAATCGAACTTGGCCGCCATAGCATTTCTCCCTCCCCAAACAAACCACTTCTCCTTAAGGGTACCAGCTAGGAAACCATTCGAGGATGTTTAATTTTACCAGGCCTCGTGCCCAGCGTCTGCGTAGATTTTTCGCCTTCCATAACCGGTTTACAAGCCGGGTTGACCGGAACCGCCGCATTTTTCAGTACATGTCGGTATATGCGGAAACTTGCTGAATTGGCCATCGATGATTAATCGGTTGATCAATCCGGGAAAGTTGCTTCAGCGTCGGGGCAATATTCTGCGACTTCTCGGGCGAAATCTATGATCCGATCCGTATTTGCATCGGCTCTTTGGAATTTCTAGATAATCAATTCTGGTCTAAATCCACTGTCCGCCTTCAGCTGTTTATACCAGATTGGAACCAGGAGACATTGACCAATGTAACAAATACATTTCATCTTTTTGACCCAATCAGTATCGTGAATCATGCAAGCTTTGTCTCCTTTGAATTTGCTTATTTTCGCCAAATCCTTACGTAACCTAGTTTTCAGTGCCGCTAGATGGCTCAAAACCCACTAGATAACCGATTCAGCCCCCTTAGTTTCCCGTGGTAAAAATGGTTGGTCTACACCATTTTCCCTGAACTCCGGTACAAGCCCCATCCCTCTTCAAGAGCGGAATCAATAGTTAAATCAAAATCGCCTCTTTTTACGTCAGAAAGTTCTTGGAAATCAAAATAAAGTCTGGTCAAGTTGAACCGCCATATCCGGTCAGATTTGAGCTTTTCCAAAAGTATAAACCGGTTTGTAGGGATTATTATCGCCGAAATTACCGCTGTATTTTGCAATTAAAGCTGAGCGTTTGACAGAAATGTCCTGAGAGTACCAGTATAAGAAAATAAAAACAAATTTATCTGTATTATATTGTTGGGGTGATTTGCTCAAATCAATATTTTTTGACGATTTAATTCAAAATATTTTTGAACATCAAAATTAATGAACATTCAAAATTTCGATTTGGGAAGCGTATTCACCCTACGCCATAATACCCGGAAAATTCTTTAGTTTTCTATAGTTTCTAAATTGATCGTTTTTTTACGAAAAAAAATGATTAGAACCTTGAGCCATATTATTTTACCAACCGAACTCTATCTCAAAATCGTTTACGTTTAGATTTCAGAATTATACTTTTTTCACTTTTCTACGTACCTTTGTTATAGCCCAATAGAGCCAAAATTGTTCTTATCAAAAATGATAAAATATATTTGCCTTTATAGTAAAAGGGGAGCAAAATTCAAAATCTATAATGTAGAATTAAAAAACTAAAAAAAATATCAAAAAAAAAACAAATACGGAAGACCCTTTTTGGGGACTCCGAGGGAAGTTTAGGTTATACCTGTTATTCACACTTTTGTAAATAAGCCAGCCCTGATTAGGAACGACGGCTTTTTAAGAGGAGGCCAGGGATATTTACAAAAGTGTGAATAGGGGATGATGTTATTATGGATAATTTTAAAGCGTGAAATATAAATAAAGGACATTTATTTGTTATGTTGAATATCGTTTCAGCACTGATTAAACCCTAAAAGCGGATTTTAATATGGATGTATAACTATCGATTAACTTTGACCCTATTTTCCCGGTTCAACCCTAATTATACTGCATAATTCATGCCACTGTCCATAATTCACCTCTGGTCGATCAGCATTTTTTGGTTGTATTTTCAAATGAATTCGATGACCTTAAAATCGACTTTCAAACTTTTCTCCTCGTGTTTGTGGTCGACCAGGTGGTTGTCGAACTTTTGAATCGACAATCTTCTTTTTGTATCTGATGTTTTAAAAAAATAAACCAAAGATTACAATGCTGTAAAAAAAATTAATAAACGAAAACAGATCCTATATTAAAATGACCGAAAAAAAACTCTACAAGATGCAGAGTTTTTTTCCATGAAAAAGGTAGAAATTGGCAAAAAGTAGAGAAAAACAGCTTTTTTTGAGATAAAAATTGACCTAAAGGGGGTATGCGACTCTGATTAAATAAAGGCCTTAGAGGCATTAAACATGCTTGAAATTGCCACGGGGTGATAATTAAGTGTACTAAGAACCCAATCATAAAAAAAGGTTTTCGAAATTTTCGCATTTTTTTCAATTTTTTTCCAAGTATTTTTAAAAAGGTGAATTTAAAAAATAACGTTTGCTCAAATATGACCACTAACACTTGAAAATATCGACTTGACGTTAGCAAACGTTCTCATCAGTGTTTTACTGGCTTTCTTTTGAGCCTACTTTCGAAAACATCGGAGCAGTTTTTTTTTCGGAAATTTTCTGGAAAATGACTAAAAAAAATCATATTTCCAGTTTTAGCAGGAGATTGCAAAAAAGCTCGCCTAAATCTCTTACAAATGTTCTGGAGAATACTTGATAAAAATTTGAGCTATTTTGCAAATATATCTTCGGAGGAGATAGATTTTGAAGTCTGAAATTGTGAAAGATCGTCGGTTATTTGGCGTTCTAGAATTGTTCAGTCGCCGGATCGATAAAAGCTCGCCTTAAAAGATTGACATACTACCCTTACGTGATCTGTGGAAATTTTAGCTCAATTTGATATACCGTCTGCGAAGAGATAGATTTTGCAGTTTGGAAAATGTCACCTTGTTACGATACTGGACCTATCGGTGTAATGGTCAAAAATAATTTGTGATAAATTTTTTCGCAAGATTAAGGATAGATGTAAAAATTAGCATTTTCGGTTTTTCTCATGAACTGTTAGTTTTCAGTATATTTCACCGAGAAAATATCAAATCAGAGTCGCATACCCCCTTAAATTGCGATTTGATATTAAAAATGTCCTGACTATTAAACAAAATGGTGCCTATTACACCAACAATTTTTATGGGAATTTTTCACAACTATAAAATTTTAAAAGATTTAGTGCCGAATGGCACTTATCGAGTGCACAGTCATATGTTAAAAATTTCATCAACAGTTTCAAAATGATAATCGCGCGACCTACCGATTAGTTGACATACGGAGATTTGATAGATCCCAAAACATTTAATATGTGATTCTGCATGATTTTTATGAAGAGTTCAAAAAACGACGAATAAAAAATTTTGGACCTGATTTGGAGAAAATTTTCATAATTTTTCTGAAAAAGTCGATAAAAAATTGAAATTTTATGATTTTTCAAACCGCGGTCAGAAACTATGTAGGAATCCATGAATAAAGTTAAAGTGTTTTTTTTTTTGGTTTTTACCCACAGATTTCAGTAATTAAAACAAAAAAAATTTTGGACAAAAAATGCGGAAAATTTTCATAATGCTTCGATTTTTTTTCAAATTTTAACAATTTCAAAGATGAAAAACCAAAGTCAAATCTTCTCTAAAATGAATAAAAATTTAATTTTATGAAGCTGAAACATATCTAAATCGGTTCAACTAACTATAATTAGCATGAAAAAATATAATGACTTACTATTTGCAGCAGACTCAGATGCTCCTCAATTTTATTTTTAATGTTACTGTAACATTGCAAACTATGTACTTTGATGCAAATAACCCTTAATTATCCATAAATCAGAGTTTTTTTACACTGGTAATTATTTTTTATCTGATCATGCAGCATGATAAAACTAATAACAATCAAACTTTGCCAAATTACAATTGAGTTCAATATTTCATATTATTTACACTATTCTGAAAACTCTAGATTATGTGGGATCCAGTTTTGTAAATATCAATTCAAATCCAAATGAATTAATTTTAAAATTTGCTTGAAATTATAAATAACAGCGTTATCAAAATGGATAGCATAAATAAGAGAAAACTTAACGAGATAGAATATTGAAACTAAGAAGAATGATTCAGTCCTGAAACAAACTTGGAAAAAATGTGAGTCTAAAACATAATTTTTTTTCTTTCGAAAATTTAAAAAAATATTTATTTCTTATACTTTCCAGGTCATAGGTGTAGGACCTACACTGTAGGCTGTCACCTTTTGAGGCAAAAATCGAGAACAAAATTTCGATTTGCCATAAGCCCATTTTTTACTCCAAATTCACTAAGGAACACAATGGGAGTACTCAAAAATCCATTTTTTGAACTTTGTCTTGGCCCAAATCTGACAGGGGACAGCCTACATATGTGAGAAAGAAATTCTGAGAATGAAAATTAAAAACATAAATTACTTTTAAATTGAGCCTGAAAGTTTCAGGCTGAAACCCATGTTATTCCTCACTAAAGTTTAGTGACTAAACAGTCAAAATAGCATAAAATTCATAAAGTTTCCGATTTATTCTGAAAATATAAAAACTCGTAGATCGAAAATTATACATTCTCTTGCTTTCTGACTCCGCGTCATAACTGTGATGTCAAGAAAAATAGCGACCAATCAAATCACACGATTGTTCACTTATTTTGAGAAT